>JAVQJL010011383.1:0-27429 GCA_036024295.1 Nannoperca obscura
GTGATCGAGAGCGGACGAGGGATGATTACGTAGGGTATTTATGCGGAAATGGCGTAGTGACGTGGATGACGTAATGGGGGTGTGTTCCTGCTCCCGAAATCCGCTAAATAGCAACAATACTCTGCAGTAATGTTGAGAGATAGCTTTGTTGATCTTAATATATTTTAAAATGTTAATTAATTGCACATATCATATTGTATTGTATAGTATATTTATTAATAGAACTTTTATCAGAGTTTTACTGCAAATGTTGAAATTATGGATACAGAATATGGACCAGAAGTGCAGAAAACTGTATAGAAACAGAAAGACTCCCTTTTTCACTAACATAAGCACTGTGACATTTCCTCACACTCTTATATCATCCATTTATGATGGTACGTGAGTTCAAACACTAGTGTTATGAAGGTTTGTTCTTTAATTTTGCTTTTCCCACTTATCCTCAACATGCATGGCCTAGGCAGTGATTTCACAGAGGTAGTGCCTTTAAAAAAATCGCACAAGTAATGAAGTGGGTTGTATGTGTAGGTGGAAAAACAATCGTGATATCGTAGAAAAAACTGTGAAAGCCACATGGTATGTTCTGCTTTTGGTGGAGAAACATTCCTCTCTGTTTCTGCTACAGTGTATGATGATAAACGTCGGTGCAAAATAATGGAGGAAGCGTTTGCTTTTTGAGTGTGTGGTTGATATTTTCAGATTAGACAACATTTCTGACACTGACCTCTACTGTAGCTGACAGCGTACTGTTTACTTTACAAAATGTATCCTTCATGTTTTTAATCACGTTTCTTAAAGTTCAAAACCAATAGTTTAAGGTTTCTTCCCCTGACCTCTGAATCTTTCTTCATAATAGAACATTTTCATGTGCACATGTATGTTTGCCCTGCAGTCACACATCCATAACAACAACCCTGCCGGTGCAGCAGAGGCAGATCAATGACCTCAGTTTGTTTCTGTGGGCTGCGATTTGTATGGAGGGCTTGATTGCAAAACATCACTACACGGCAGTCTCTTTACTTGATCATATTGACCTTGACTTCCCCTTAATGATGCCTCAGAGTGCATGTCGTCTCCTTCCCTTCCCCCAGTGTCCTCTCTGTCCTACGTACCGCCGCAAGATAAAGTGCTTTATAACTTCTATGACTTATTATTGCTCACCACAGCAAAGAATATGCCACTTAAATCAATTTAATGCCAATTCTCACAGACACCCTTTCTCCCTTTCTCAATCATGATTCTAACACAAAAAAACTATTTAAAATGACCTACATGGATTGATCATACCAGGAACAGAGCTTAGGGGTTTTGAATCTAGGACATTGTGTATTGCGTTTTCCTCTCATACCAAGCACCTCAGTGAGCTAGCCTTCTGCTTTATTCCCTATCGCTGGGCTCTGGCTAATGAAATATTGTGGGAAGACTCTATTCATATCTAGCCGACTTAACGGTAAAGAAGAGCCTTTGTAAGCAGATTGCCTCACACTGAGATGGCTGTGCTGTACCTCTGCCATATTCACACTGATCTGTTGTGCCTTTGTGAAGTGAAAGTCAATGAGGCGGGAAGGTCGTTTTGACTCAACAAACGTCTTTTAACACTATGGACTTTTTAATTATCTGCTTGAATATTCAGAGGGAAATATTTTAGAAGCCTTGTTATTGTCAGGTCCATGACATGTAGTCATTAAACAAGAGGTGTTTTGCAGCATAAATGAGGTTGTTGACATGTTGTTATTGGCTTTTAAAATGTGAACATATTAAAAGAATAGTTCAGTATTTTGGGAAATACACCTATTTGCTTTCTTTTTGAGAGTTAAATGAGAAGATTGATACCACTTTTAATGTGTATATGCTAAATATGAAGCTAGAGATTAGCTTAGCTTAGCACAAAGATACATTTGTGTTTTTTTGTGCACAGTGTTTATAGGTAGATTTTTTTATTTTTTTACTTTTTGACAGAGCCATTCTAGATGTTTCCTCCTGCTCCAATCCTCCTGCTAAGCTAAGCTAAACTAACCTAATCACCTGCTGGTGTAGCTTCATATTTAGTGTACAAACATGAGAAACTTATGCGAATAAGCATAATTCCTAATATGTCGAACAGGTTCTTTGCTTGTTTAGCTAGTAGCTAAGAGTACTTAACACTTCCTCAGTGTGTTTGGCCTCATATTACCTGATGCATTAAGATCGATATATACTAACGTGACAATAAATTACATTGGGGTGTACACACATTCAAGGTATTAAGTAATGCTGTGCACAGCAACCCTACTCTAGTTTCAAGACTGTGTGTATTTTATATATATTGAAGAATCTTTGAGTACTGAGATGGAAGACACTTACATTTTGAATGCAGTGAATAATACATTACTCAACACTCACAAACTGTGTCTTTCTAAGGACCTTCTAAGGACCTCAACTTGTCTCATGAGAGAAGTGTCAGTAGAGGACCTTCCAAATGCTGACTCACACGCACACTCATGAGAACACACACACACACACACACACACACACACACACACCATCACACACTGCTCTGTTGTGCTCACTTTCTTCCTCTGCCTGTGTTTTCTCTCAGACCTCCTGGTGGACATGCTGGGAGTCATGGCCAGTTACAGCATCACAGTCAAGGAGCTAAAGCTGCTCTTCAGCATGCTGAGGGGAGACAACGGCATTTGGGTAAGTTGTTGGACAAAAGTCTGTTTGAAGTGATTACAGTTTTATATTGTGTGTGTGTGTGTGTGTGTTACAACCACAGTAATAGTTTTGCTTAAAAGACACACGCACATCTATTGGTGCTTTGCAGGTACTGAGCAACAAACACTAACGTGAAAAAAGTGAAAAGAAGTTCATCATCATCCTTTTGTTTTATGTAATATTGACTAATATCACTGACTGGATATTGACATTTCATTTTTTTATTATTTATGCTGGAAGTCCAATTCACTTCAACAGGAGAGGGACCTTTAATCCAAATCCTCTTTGCTTCTCTAATGGCAGCAGAGTAACGAATACATTAGAAAACGTGCACATTTTTAATGTTTAGTCTGTTTTGACTTTGTTAACTTAACCAGAGCTGGCTTTCATGATCGGATTCAGTAGCTATTTTGATTTTCTCTCAGAGCATAATGCCATATTTTACAGTTAATGTAAAATAACATTTCCGTCCAGAGCCTAATCTGATTATTATTGTGTCATTAAACTGCATATATGTTTAAACTTAGACCTAAAATCAAATGAGACTCAGGATTTCACATTGACTATTAGCTGTTAAATAAGATAAGATATTTCACTTTTTCTGAAATGCCAGTATTCTACAATTAATAGTGTGGTAAGCTAAATGTATTTTGTATTAGATTAATTATACAGCATGAGTTTGTTTGTGTGTCATTAGTCTGGATGTGACTTAATGGGATGGTTGTGCTAATAGGCTAGAATAATAGAGGATGTGTGTGTGTGTTTGTGTGTGTGCGAGCTCGCATGCACGTTTGGATTGATTTGATGTGAACGTCATTGACAAGGGCAATTTAGCTTACGTTTAAGGTTTTTTTCTTCTTCTTGTAATCAGCATTATTAATGCAACAGAGATTTGACTGTGTTGTTTTTGTCAGTGGTAGAACCATGATGAAAAACAAAAATAAAACAAAATTTAAAAAAACCTGGGACAGCATAATCAGCTGTGAAGGTGAAGTATGCTGTAAATTCAGTATGGTTATTTCCCAGGTGATTCCCTTTCAGCAGCACCCTGCCATATACTCACACTATATACACATTTAACCACCATCTTCTATCTTACCAACCACCAAGCAGCTCCTCTGGAGTAAATGCCTTGCTCAAGGGCTGATTTTGGTCTTCTTCCCTTCTGTCATGTTCTGACATTTTCACCAGACTTCGTCTCATCTCCTCATCTCCAATTTCCTCTGTCCTTGCACAGCCCACTCAGAAACATTTCTTATTCTGTAAAATATAATAAACATTTTATTTGGTTGTGGTTATTGTCAGTGGATGTAGGCAGACACGAGTTTGATTAGTAAGTTTTCTCCTTCACTTAAACATCAGCATGAACAACTCTTACACCTGACTGATTCAGGCTTTCAAATTGAAAATACATTTATATCGAATTATATCCCAAATAATCCAATTCAATTGTTTTCTGAAAAAAACTGAATGGAGAAATACAACATGCACTTGCTGATTCATGCGTACGTTTATGGTTATAATGCCAGGTTTACTTTAAGTACCTGTTAATGAGATTAATTCAGGAGTTGTAAATCGGGAGTGCTTAGTACAAATTCCACTTACAGTGCTATTTGTTGTCGTCATCTTAATTGCTCCCTGTAGTTTGCTGATTGGCTCAGCTTCCAGTCACTGGGTCTAGTTGACTCAGAGTGAATGTATTGAACCCGAACTTTAGACATTTAGGGTGGTTTCGTTCTTGTTCTCCTTAGCGTTAGCTCGGTGTAGCTCAGTCTTTTTCAATTTCTCCTCCCCCAGCAGCCCTCTCCAGAGACAGATCGATTAAGGGTTGCCATGGTATTGATGAGGTGTTGTTGGGGGAGGGCGGAGGTGATTGAAGAGTTATTGATCCAGTGGGATTGTGGCAGATATGTGATGTCACACCTTTTTTTTTTTTTTTAATAGAGTCTCTCCCCTGTGCCTCTGATAGTTGGCATCTGTCACATAATAATGATAATCACTTTCTTCTCTCCTTTCTTCACTTTTCTCCTCTCCTCTCTTCCACCAGCCAAGACATGCTATCAAGCTCTTGTCGGTGTTGAACCAGATGCCTCAGAGACATGGTCCTGATACCTTCTTCAATTTTCCAGGACGCAGTGCAGCGGTGAGACTGACCAGTATACAAACACACACACACACACACACACACACACACACACACACACACACACACACACACACACACCTCTGAGCGTCATAATCAAAAACGTGTCAAATCTATTCTTTGTGCACCCAATTTGCTAAAGAGTCCTTCATGGCATTCTTCATTGCAGTGAGTCAGCACATCTTACTGTAATCGACACTTTGCTCCACCAGTGCAACGAGCTGAGTGATGAAAAGGAGCTGACATGATTGCTATAAACATTGGTAAAAACTGATTTGATGTGTGTATCTCCCCCAGGCCATAGCATTGCCGCCAATTGCAAAATGGCCTTACCAGAACGGATTCACTATCAACACTTGGTTCAGACAGGATCCACTCAACAACATCAATGTGGATAAAGACAAACCGTACCTCTATTGGTAAGTAGAACGCCATTAATCTGGACTATTACATAAGAAAAATAAGCGGGATACTGAGACTGAAAACATCTTAAAGTGCTTTTTTTAAAAACTTAAATGAGAAATCTACCCGTCAAACACTTCAGCACTATCAGAATATTTCTGTTGGCCATAAATCTTTTATTTCTTTGCTTGTTTTGTTGACCTGACGACGTCATGTCGATATTTTTGCCGGCGCAGTTAGAGAGGAGTTTAATAGAAGAAAAGGAATCAGAAACATCAATGGTAAACATCAGGTTTTTGTGTCAGTCTTTCGGGATCACAGAGGAAAAGTCTCTTTGTAGACATTTTCCACAGTCATACAGAGAAAATAGAGATTGTAAAAGATGCAGAAAAACCAGCTCCTCTACTGACAGTAGTGCTTGATGAGGCATGACTCTGTGAAATTGTACTTTTTGCGGAAGAAGTGAGATTTACCCTCTTGTTGTTGACCATACCAACTGTCTCTCTTGCTTCAATTTGCTATTACTATTGATCCAAGCAAAGACACAAAGGAAAGTACACGGCTGAATAAAGCAGGCCCAGGCCTGATCCCACTGGGTGTCAAAATGCATTCTGGCTAAAGTAAGAAGAAACTAACTAAAGTGAACATAAATGACGCAGGTTGAGGTTTAGAGTGCTCTGCACTTCATCACAGTATGAGAAAGCACTCGATAGACTGCAGACTTTTGCTCAGACCTAATAATCTCCCACATTAACTGTGCAGGGTAGGCGATCAAATACATACATGCGGGTGTAGTTCTTTTAGGAGCATGAATTTGCAAAACAGATATTAGGTGCTGGTTTTCATGATATGTCAGCAATTCAAATTCCTCACATTTCAGAAGCTCTAACTAGATCTTATATGGCATTTTAGTTTGACATATTACTTAATCGATACATTTTTTCTTAACTGAACAATTGTTTCAGCTTTATTAAAGTTTAGAGTTTTTCTGTCTAGGAAGTGTTAATGTGTTCTAGTTCACAGACACACAGGTGATCCCATAGTTAAATGCATCTTGTTGTTATTTTCATTATTTTAGATGTTATTTCAATTCATTGTTGTTAATGAATCATCATCATCATCATCATCTCTGTTCTGCAACTTCTTTCTGAAAAATAAATTCAGCATTATTGTTATGCAGAATTTACCAAGAGTTCCTCTACTGAAGCACGCCAGATAATAGACATTTAACTTATCAGTCTGAGTGACACGGACAGGAAGTTAATAGATAAACAGATAATGAATTAGAACGTAGTTTTAAATGTCAAGTCGCTCTGTTATGATTGTGCTGCTGGGTGGATGCCTCCGCTCCTCGTGAAGCTCTGGACCTCGCTGGCCTCAATGTTAGCGTTGTAAGTGCAAGCCGTTAGCCACTACGAAGCTTCATTAGCTTTGACCTTTTATTAATCCGTGGTGCTAACCGGCAGCACCATCCTCCCCCCCCACAGAGTCAAACTTTGAGTCATTATGAACAGAAAGGTTTTACTAAAGAATCATGGAGCCAGTTGTCTAGAGGAAGGATGACATGCTCCCATATATTCTCTGGATGCGGTCGCAGAGATGAGCTCTGATCGAAGTGTCAGGATATAATCTTGTTTCCTTAGTAACCATTTGTCAGGTTGTCATGGCAAGTGAGGAGTGAGAGAGGGAGGCTGCCATCCTCTCCTGTGGCCCAGGTCTTATCACCCTCCCCCAGATGCAGCTGCTACTCCAGTCGCCTGTCTGATAGAGGCCTCCGCCGCTGCAGGAAGGCCGCGATAACACACTATATACGCTACTAACGTGTACCCGGGATTCACTTGAGAGGGATTTATATGTGCTTTCCGGCTCTGCTATGTGTGTCATCCTTCTGGGCCTATTTTAGAAATTAAATGTGTCTTGTAGTTTCATGAAGAAGCTTAGCTATGAAGCTGGGTTTTACGTGGAGGTTCAGAGTACGGAAAGAGAAACATTATGGGGGGAAAATGGTTGGACGGGGATTAGTAGTGTAGTTCCACAAACCTGTGATCTGGGACCCCTGGTGCTGCTGCAAAGAAAAGAACAGTTTTTTGTGACTGGTATTGGCTTAAATAATGCCATATGTTGGTGTGAAAGGAGACCACCTGTATTTTGGCTGGCAGGATTTCTTTTTGTACAATTTCATCTGAAAAAATCATTCATTCCTTCGATGAAGTTGACCTCTTGTCGTTATAGTGGTAGTTTGCAGATACAAAAACATTGTATTATTTACAATAAAACCGACCTGAAAAATCGAACCAGACAACATAGTCAAAATGTAATTGTTGAAAAGGTTTGTTTTTTTGGTAATATCCGTTAAAAAATATCAAGTCATTCTTGTTCATCAAATCTGAATGAAACTCCGTGTTGAACATGTAATTTAGTCGTACAGAAACCCAACTCAAATGTAGCACCATTCATTTAAAAGAAACCATAATTACTCTTAATTTCGAGCTTTTGAACTGAGAGGTATTTTCACATACAGATTTTGAATTGATGAGCGTAACTCTGTCTGATTTTCCTGCAGTTTTCGCACCAGTAAAGGAATAGGTTACTCCGCTCACTTTGTGGGAAACTGTCTCATCGTGACATCGTTGAAGTCAAAAGGAAAAGGCTTTCAGCACTGTGTGAAATATGATTTCCAACCCCGAAAGGTAAGAAAACACACACACACACACACACACACACACACACACACACACACACACACACATAAACTCAACTGAATTATTTGTAGTCAGCGCAGGGTTTGGTAACCCTGTGCCACTTGTTAGACGAGACAGCATCAGGACCGTGTCACTGCTCTCTTCTATCTAGCCATGCACTCACTGGGAGTGTTGATGAGTGGAGATAAAGTCTGTCAATTAAGACCTGCACACTGCCCTCCTACCGCACTGTCAGCATTTTAGCTGCTGTCCTGCACATAAACATGCACACGCGCACACACACACACACACACAGACACACACACACACACACACACACACACTCACTTGATGAGATGGCCTTCTGTAGTTTTTGCTGACCCAGTGGAATCTTTGCACTGCCTAACAAAGTTCCCAGTGGTTCCATTTCATCAATTTATAAGTCACCATGTCTCACAACATTTTGTACACCATGTGCATGTGTTAATGTGTGTGTGTGTGTGTGTGTGTGTGTGTGTGTGTGTGTGAGTGCTTGCATTCACATGTGGTATTGTCCACTCCTATGCTTACACCAGCACAAATTCTAGCGGCTCCTCCTCCCCCCGTAGTCTTACTCCCCATTTCAGTCTTCCCTCCAGGGAACCTGTGTGCATTGTCACCGGGGAAGATGCTTTCTAATCAAGACACACACATGCACACACACACACACACACACACATACACACACACACACACACACACACACACACACACAAACACACACACACACACACACTATTAATGGTATATTAAGGTGAGCAAAGGGATAGCTTTGGATGTTAGAGGAAGAACTTTCAGTATTGCAAAGGCGTGTATTTTTACCAAGCCACACAAAAACTAAATTAAAACAAACATACAGTAGTTGACAACTAAATCTTAAATGGATCCCTGCACAGCATTAGGCTTGTATCAGTATTTTTCAAAGTTTCTTGTTTATTAAATAACAAGTGCAAAGGCGCAAACAATACACCACAGGTTTCAGCAGTTCTGCCTTACAGAAGTCAATATAATAAACTTTACCGCCAACAGTCAAATGTACAATATAATACACAAAAATATTAAACTGTATGCGTAGATACTGTAAGGCAGGCAAGGCAACACATTTCAACCTTATAACAGGGAAATAAAATCAATTAAAATACAATGCTGTTTACATCAAAAAACATCAGAAATGCCGCAATCAACATAAAACACAACAGTTCAGGAGAAAAACTCCCACCTGTACTTTTCAAATATGAGAGCTTAAGGGAAAACAAACATTGTTGCGGATGAATTTATGAGTTAGTTAATCAATTTATCATCTTGTCTTATTCCGAATGTGTTCTTGTGTTTTTCAGTGGTACATGATCAGCATCGTCCACATCTACAACCGCTGGAGGAACTCTGAGATCCGTTGCTATGTCAATGGTCAGCTGGTCTCGTACGGCGATATGGCCTGGCACGTCAACACCAATGATGTAAGGGCACCGATTAAGGAACAGAGGCATTGTGTAGTTTTATAACTTTCATGGACGTGGGAGACGGTTGTGTGGAGAGTCAGTTATGAATATTGAGCTTCTGGTTAAAAAGCATTACTCTCATCCAAATTTGATTGAGCTTTGTAAAATATTTTTGTAAATCACATGTTGCTATCTGAACTTTTGCTCCCAAATAAGGGCTTCTGCTCCAGCCTCAGAAATCCAGTGTTGGTCTGGCTCTGCTTACACCTCCTATTGTGATATTGGCAACCTTTTGAGGTTTGCCCTCTGCATTTGTCAGCTGGGGCAGAGTTGCCCTTGGGCCCCATTCCAGCACAGCTCGAACCAAAACTCCAGCTTCAAACTTTTCCATTTAGCAGGGGACAGGTAGCTTGACCTCTCGGCTGGTGTTATTCTCTGCAAAAAATTCCTAGGCCTTGGGGTAAAATGTCTCATAGTTCATTCTGCTCACCGTAAGAATCAAACATACAGTAGGTGAGTGAAAGAAAGGGTCTCAGAATGCGTTGATGCTGTCAGGGTTTGTTTTGTTCCGATGGCTGAAGATAAAAAAATGTTCATCACTTTGAAGACGCACAAGAGTAAAGATCTCATTGTGATTGAGGGTATCAGAGGGGCGGAGTAGATGAAAGGCGAGAGGACAGAAAGAATGTAATAGCAGGTGAAGTTGTAACAGAGCCATTAGAAACCAGCAGCTATCAAAAATTGATCTGTTTTTCTCCATCCAGTGTTCATCACTGCAAAATGCCATGAACTTATGACCAGAGATTGAAAATTAATAATTAATTAACTATCAGGACGTCTTGAAATGTAAAGATCAATAAACTTTAAACATTTCTTTAATGTGTCCTTAAACTGAAAAACACACAATCTATAAAAGAGAAGTTGTGGCTGGCATATCTGTATTTTAGTACAGCAAAGGAATTTTTTTTCAGTGTTGAACTTTAAATAGACTATGTAACAATTCATTCAAAAAATGTACATCTTACAGGAAAGGACACTTTTGCCGTCCTTGCTTGCAGTGAATCATGTTAAACCATATTATCTCCATAAGTTCTCAAACCCCTTTGCATAAAAAACCTGAAATTTTGAAATGTTTGATACAATATGTAATTTTTTCTTGTTTTTCTACCTGTTTTTCAGAGCTATGACAAGTGTTTCCTGGGTTCATCAGAGACAGCGGATGCTAACAGGGTGTTTTGTGGTCAGCTGGGAGCCATTTACGTATTCAGTGAAGCTCTCAACCCAGCACAGATCTTTGCCATTCACCAACTCGGCCCAGGATACAAGGTGAGACAGCCCCCACGTACTGCCTTATCACCTGCCGCACTGTATATTCTCTGTACGCTTTACAGCGCAACAATGTCACGCTCCGTTTGGCAGGCGGAATATCCTGGCAACCCGAGGATTGCATTGTCAATGTTACTTAATGCTGTCTCTGCCCGTTCACATTGTCAGCCAGAAGCAGTTGAGGCTCTCAATCATTCTTGTCCTGTCAATCGCAAAACCAGCCTGTACATTGGTGCCAGGGTGCCCTTGTGATTGGTAGATTGAGGATTTTGTTGTCAGTTAATGTATACGCTCTAGGTTCCTGTCTGATAGTGCATTAATGCAGGAGCACGAGTTCTCTGTTTTATGACATAAACAAGAGGTGTACTGTTTTTTGCGTAGGCCAGAGCAGCGGTACATATATTGTTTTGAGATGTAACCTCACAGCCCAATCAGATGAGCTCAAGTACCATTTCATCTCCATTTTTTCATATAGTTAAACTGTCAGTGTTTAGATTGGCCTGGTTAAGTTTGCATTCATATTACATCACTACCACTTGGAGTGGCAAAACCTAGACTTTTTAACCAGCGATCCATCCCTTTTACAATTTCACAATTTTTCCATTAAGTTAAGATACTGTTTATCCATTACTTTTAGATACCTATTGAAAGTGTTTCATTTAGCTATTAATTTAAACCATTTATCCATTCATTTTTAGCTATCTATTTCAGGTGTTTATGCATTTTAGCTATTTCACCATTTAACCAATATTGGATTCAACTATTTATCCACCATTAGCTAACTATTTTGACCATTTATCCATTACTTTTTTCACCATTTATCCAAAAACTATTTCGCATGTTCATCTGTTACTTTTATCTAACTCTTTCCAGTATTTCTACACTACTTTTTGCTGTCTATGTATGTATCCATTACCTTTAACTGATGACTTTCTTGTTCGCTTGCTAACTGTAGATTTCACATGCTCACCATCTTAGCACATGATTTTTAAGTGTCAGAGCCGACTTAATGTGTGGACTATACTGAATATATATATATTAAATCAAATTATAATTGTTATTTTTTTCAAGTCAGTTAAGCTACTGCACAATCTTTCCACGTACTCCATGGCAACTGGAGAAATAACCCCTGGAGTACTCCTGGCTGGGAATTACTGGGCTAGAGTACAGTATTAGATTCTTTCTTTTTAGAATAAATGTATGACGCAAATATCTACTAGATAAATAGCAGGTGCTGTCACATGTATGGGCCCCTTTTACAGTGAGAAATTCAGTGTTGAAGAGGCAGAGGTAATCGAAATGTAAAACACAGCTACCCACTCATAACCTCAATATAACCAATTTTATTGTCCAAAACCAAGCTTTTGACAGGGGAGCTGTCTTCATCGAGGTAATCTAATAGGTGCAGGAACATTTTTCATTTAGATGAATTCTGCGCCCGTCAGCCCAAATATCACAGCTAGCTGTGTTAATTTCTACTTCTGTTTCAGAAGAGGCAGATATTGCAGATCATAATGTCGTGCAGCTGATAGACATGTTGTGATCCGAGTGAGGGGTGTGGCTGCAATTACAACCATCTTTTCTTATTAACTTATTGTCTACCTAGATATATTTTTTTTCACATAAATTCACACAAATGATCTATAAGTTATACAAAACATTTGCATCCCTGCAAATTAACAAAATCGCCACATAAATGTAGAATTGATGAAGCAGATTGAGATTAAAGGGGCAGAACAAAAAAGCAAGTGACTACTTTATCACTACATGCCTCATAGGAAATCACAAAATTGATGTTTGGAAATTGCAGTTTTGCAGAAGTATGCGAGGGTGCCTTTAAACCCATAGTCTAGACACAGAGCTTTGCGTTCCTGTGGTAATAAAAATGATTCTAATGAGGCTTCATAATGTTGGGTGATGAGCACTGATAGCTTTAAAAATCACCATCTCTGCCTTTTGGCCTGGCTATCGGTGACAGCTGAGATGTCGCAACACCTTGCCAGCTGTCTGCTTCTTGTTTTGGCACACTTGCACGCCTCAGGCCACTTACAGCTTGTTTATGAAGGTGTCCAAAGCTGTCAAGATTTCAGCACCATCAGGCTGCACGGATATCTGAGGCTGCTGATGTGTGCGAACAGCTGCTGGTATTTCAACAGCTCCTTAGAAAGGGTATATACCGAATCAGAAATGCGCTTTTGTTACCAAGACTTGCTAAGGGTGACGCTGATGGAGAAACATATAGACGACATGCACGGTAGATTGCATGAGGTAGAGCTCACATAAGAGCACAAAATCATGTGTGACTTTCATTCCTTCTTCTTTCTCTCTCAATCATCCTCTCTCTCTCAGACTCTCTCATATAACATAAGTCACGTTATAGACTATTAGTTCTCACATGTTCCTCCTAATGATCACGTACTTGGGGTTTGCTTTTTCTCGGCCATGAATACCGATTCCTCGCTCTGTCACAGCCCACAGTTTCCTGGGGCTGATCAGTCAGATGATTGCCTCTCTGCGTGGCGCAGAATGGGCTTCTCGGATGCCCAGAAGAGACCATTAAATGGCTCAGTTGTTTCAAAGCCGCGAGCCTCGATGCTGGCATTGTAATGATGAGTGCGCTGTTTTTTCGGTCAGCTAAAGGAGAACATCAGTGTGACTCAGCTTGTGTCACACAGCTTCCTGTTTTAATGTGAATATGGGCCGGTCCTTATTTCCACGGCTTCACACAGATCCTGATGTGTATATATGAGTATATACTCCTTGGGAATTGCTTAATCTGTGTTGAAGAGAACTCTATCTTTATATATTGTACAGTATATACTGTACGTGTGTGTGTAGCTGTATGTAGCCTCTTGGCCACTGTTCGTGTTACTGTTCAGTAATGAGGAGCGAAAAGCAGACAGACACTCCACTCGCTCCGCTAAACAAGCCTTCAGCACAGTGAGGGTGTTCAAGGTCTTCTCGCTCGACGTGCCTCATGATGGCCGACATGCTGTGTGTACTGAATGTCTGTATGTGTGTGCAGGTCAGCACTTTCACGATCTCCTAATGACAGAAGAAGATGGAACACAACATCTTGTTTTTCTGTGTGGGCTATGGTCGAAAGAAAGCTCCAGTGTTGTGTTGTTTTTTTGTCTTTGTGTGTGTGTTTGTGTGTATGTCCTGTCGATCACGTGTTGTTGAGTGTGTCACTGGTTGTACTCTTCATCAGGAGTCCAGATGTCCTCATTGCAGAGCACTGCCAACAATCTGGCCACAGCGTAATTAATGGACCGTGCGAGTCTATCTGGACACCTATATTGTTTGTCTCTGTGTGTGTTTTTGTCGTTTTTGTCTGAACGTATTTTTGTTTTGTGCATTTTAATATTAAACTTTTAAATAAATATATTCCCTAAAAACAGATTTAGATAGGGCCCAGTTGTTTGTACTATTGGTACCAAATGACGTGTCGTTAGCTCTGAATATCGTGAATATTGTGTCATAAAAGCTGAATATTTAATATTGTTTACTTATTCTTTGATCAATTTTAGATTTTAAAACGCAAAGTTCTTGCATGGCTGTTTGGTCTCCGTACAACTCAAAGATTTGAATCAGTATTGAAATTAATATTGAACATTTTCAAATGATGCCCAGCCCTATAGATGTGTATTTATTAAGGTATTTATTTATTTATTTAATAACCTAAATAATTTGGCAAAATAAGCTTTTAAACATTTTGGAACTCAGAAGAACTCTTTTTGGAGGACTGATCTTTATTGAGCAAACTGTGTGGAGATGCAGAGAGGCCCAGGCTGAGCTGAATGGAGTAGACATTTGCATGCGTGTGTGTGTGTGCACGCGCGCTGTTATCACTGCAGGCCAGTGTCATATCTGCAGCCGTCAGGTGTGACAAAGGCAGGACTCTTTCGTTCCTCTGTGTGTGTTTGTGTAAGCATGTGAGGGACACATGTTTTAGCGCTGCTGTGTAAAACCTTACATATGTTCAAATGCTCACTTTCCTTCACTCCTTCACGTTTCTCCTGCAGCCTGTCGAATGCCTCCGTACATCCCCTCATACTTTAAAGAGTCAGCAAAGCTCTTTTGCTCCTTGAACTACCTGCCTCCAATCCAACACAAATACAAACTCACAGTTACACAGCTACATCCATACATATGCACAAGTACACACACACACACACACGCACATTTGATGAATGCATCACAATAAATGGGCTTACACTGCAAAAAAATGTGCTTCTTATTAAGTGTATTAATTTCACATTCAGGCTATTCAGTATATATTTTTTTATATCCGATTTTTTTGTGCAGAGGGCCCAATATGCTTCAAAATAAACCGGAGAGCAATTTATTTATGTTTGTGATTGATTATTCTTGCACATGGCTGCAGTATTGTAGGTTGCTTTTAATGGATAAGCTTTTTA
The DNA here is from genome assembly GCA_036024295.1 of Nannoperca obscura. NCBI lineage: Eukaryota > Metazoa > Chordata > Actinopteri > Centrarchiformes > Percichthyidae > Nannoperca > Nannoperca obscura. Next base: position 15,149 of record JAVQJL010011383.1, read on the forward strand.
ACATCAGGTCATCAGCTCTTGTATTTCACTAAAGTAATATGTTCTAGAGTCAGAAAATATAAACATAAGCAAGCTGTCCTACTGTATAATTACCATTAATAACGCTTGGAAACATCGTTTTGCTGGCAAGAATGTGAGTGTAGATGTGTGTGATTCAGATTATAGGTTTGTACCACTAAGCTTTTTGTGTCACAAGTGATTCTGCTAATTGGAAGGAAGGAGAAAGTTAAAGCTAAGATGGTGCTAGAAAACAGTAGATGTGGATTACGCCCCTGGACGGAGATAAGGATATTACTCGGTAGAGGTTTTCTTCAGATGTCTCCATTGTGCGGTGTGCTCTTTGCCTCAGTGTGAAAATTTGTGCCGCATGGTTAAAGCTGCTCACGGCACGTTTTCTACAGCAGACCTCAGATGAAAGGTTTAGAACAAAACGGGCCTGCAGCCCGGGGCTTTCCTGTGCAGTCAGGCTGTTCGAGGCACCTGGGGATCCAGCCGCTCGGAGGGGAGAGTGCCCCTATGCCTGGAGCTGCTGCGAGGGGTGGCAGAGCAACTCTCTGGCCTTTCACCTGCGGGGTTTCTTGTGTGTATCAGCACCGCTGCAGGATATATGGATACACAGACATATAAAAACATACTGTAGATGCGCATACACACACACTCACAGACACACACACACAAACAAAGTGCAGCCTACACTTCCTACAAAATCTGCACAGACAAAACAAATAGATTTTTATTCATCATTTTTTGTTTAAACATGCCTTACAATTCTTTCTTCTCCCCAAATGTGCGAGTTTGTATTTCTGTATTATTGTATGATGAACTAATATGCTCTCAAGGATGAACAATTTAATGAACAGTTCATGATAAAGATATTTTAAGGCTTATCGAATTGTGGGAAAGGTTAATGTTCATGTTATGTGCAGGACAAATATACCATAATATGCAGAAATCGAATAACACAAACGTGTCTGTACTCTTTTGTGTGTTTTTTTCGTTGCTAGACGACAAAGATAGAAGATAAATTTAGAGCTCTGAGTGCCTCTCTCCCACACATCCGCTCCCTCTCTCCATCTCTTATTCTGGGCTAATTGAATTAGTGCCCAGGTTAACTCTGTGTTCATTAAGCTAAAGCCGTGAGTTGTTTACACACGGCTCCTGCTGCAATTAAGCAGACTCCATTTTGGGTGTTCGTAATTGTACACGCAGACACACTCTCACACTTCTCCTGTCTCTGGACGAGTTATTTGTCATTTGGCAAGTTTTTGTCACTCGACCCTTTGACATCTTCGCCTTCTTTCTCCATCTGCTGCAGAGCACTTTCAAGTTTAAGTCGGAGAGTGACATCCACCTGGCCGAGCACCACAAGCAGGTGTTGTACGATGGCAAGCTGGCCAGCTCCATCTCCTTCACCTACAACGCCAAGGCGACGGATGCCCAGCTCTGCCTGGAGTCGTCGCCCAGGGAAAACCCCTCCATCTTCGTCCACTCACCACACGCACTCATGCTGCAGGTCAGTCTGGTTGGATTATTCTGAGTGGCTGTTCATTACCAGCATGGTTCCGGACCTCTGAATCACTGCTTCTTGATTTGTTCAGCAATTCATATATGAATGAAGTGACAAGACAGTTCAGTCTGATTATCAGGCTCTATCTCTAGTATTTACCCTCCTCGGAGTACTATAGAGAAAGACAATTCAGATGTTAGTGAAAATACAAAATACACCTTATAAAAGACAGCTGCCACTGTACCCTGAAGTACATAGCGATGTCTTGAAGCTCACAATTCTCTCTCTCTCTCTCTCTCTCTCTCTCTCTCTCTCTCTCTCTCTCTCTCTCTCTCTCTCTCTTTGAGGATATTGCTTGTACAGTAGTTGGTTATATGCACATATCTTTCAACGTGTCCTTCATTCAAGGTTGGTGGAGCTCTGCTTTTGCTAATGGCGGTTCTTCTGGATTTCTAAGATTTTCACTCATTTGCTCATTGTGCAAAAAAATACACAAGCAATTCAGGCAGCAATTACTGTAATTAAAAATCACAAAGGCGGCAAGTGAGTCAAATTGTATTCAAGTTAGATAGTTATTTTAATCAGTTAGTAGAGGTCGTTGAGTTCAGTGAGTTTAGGCAGCTTACAGAGTACACAGGGGCTGGAAATGTTTAGTTTTCAAAATGAAATTATTCAAATGTTTCTCTCTCAAAACCCCAAAATATTTTTATTGCACTACAGCTTTAAAAATAAAGATATTGTTTGTACCAATCTATTTAACTTCAAATGGATGAAAATCAAGATGGGTGAATGGAAGCTATTGGACAATAAACAAAGAATAATGTGTACATCCATTGTGAAATCAGACTGTATTTCTGACAAATACGTGCTCAACATTTTATATGTTCTGGGGCTTAAATCTCATATTCAGGTAACTAAGCAAAGTTTTGAGCTTTAATTATCGTTTTTTAAGCTGTAAATAAGACCGACAGCATATGTCTGTATATGAGAGCTATTTCATTTCTAATGGCAGTGAGTGAGTGTGTGATTTCATCTGTGTGCACATATAGTATAGTGCATGTCAGCACTAATGGTCCATTTCTGCTCCACAGGATGTGAAGGCCATTGTTACCCACTCCATCCACAGCGCCATCCACTCTATAGGAGGCATCCAGGTCCTGTTCCCTCTCTTTGCTCAGCTGGACTACAAACAGCTCAATGACTGCAGCGTGGACACCACAGTCTGGTGAGTGGCCTGCAAAAGAAATGGAACCCAGCGGCTGCCTGTGATGCAGTGATATAGACAGAATAAATTATTTCTAATGCAGGAAATTGGTATGCATGTTTTGCAGCTGATCCTGGAATGGACCCAGAAAGAAACCGAGGAAAAGGGAAAAAGAAGTGTGATAGATAAAGATGAATCTTCTATGTGCGAGAATTATCTTCCATGTAAAAGACCAACCTTAGACAAGTATGCTGCAGGCTAGAAATAACTGATTGTAGAGAGCAAGGTATATAAGTGTGAAAGGAAGATGAGTTATGTGGTTCTCCCTGGAGCAATGAGTGGCTTTTAGAAAGTCAGAGTATCCGTGTTCCTCTCGCTCCAAGATCGTCCTCCTGATAACACTTCATCACATGAGCCTCAACGCAGTTACACTACATCAGGCGGCATCTCCACATCATATTTGCTGCAGTCGTACTATTTGTCAAATATCATCAGGAAGACAACAAGAACAAACAAAAATACAACATGGAGCCTTTTTGCTCACATATTCCAATAGAGAACATGTAGAAATCCCACAACGATCTCTGCACACCATTACTGAAATGTGCGTGTACTGTGCATGTGTTTCAGTGCCACTCTGCTGGCGTTCCTGGTGGAGCTGTTGAAGAGCTCAGTGGCCATGCAGGAGCAAATGCTGGGGGGGAAGGGCTTTCTTGTGATTGGATACCTGCTCGAGAAGGTCAGTAAAAGGCCTTCACACTGAGAAGTTTGTGTTACATGTTCATGTACATGTTGTTGGGTGATCTCCATTAAGACTTTCAAGGCGTATAAGGCCGCCTGTTTTATAATGCTTCTGTAAATACATACCTTCTTTATACTGGGCATTATGTTCTTTAAATTAATTGCCCTTATACTCATGTTGATATACTGTACACGCAGTTGCCATTTTATTAGGTCCTCCTAGCGAAAACTAACGCAGACTAATACAACAGCCCTCTAATAAATCCTAATATTGTTCAGTTTTTGTTGTTACTCTTTTAGAGAGGTGTTGATTGATTATATTTCCCGTCGTTTGTCCAGTCGTCACGAGTCCACATCACCAGGGCGGTACTTGAACAGTTCTTGTCCTTCGCCAAGTATCTGGATGGTTTACCTCACGGGGCGCCACTTCTCAAACAGCTCTGTGACCATGTCCTCTTCAACGCTGCCATCTGGATACACACCCCTGCCAAGGTCTGTTTATGTTTGTGTATCTACTGAATATGTGTGTGCATGTGTGTGTTTTCATGACCTTGCTGCAAAAAAAAGAAAATGAAAAAAAGATGACTGCATGAATAAGTGAATGAACGGGTTGATGAAAAGGCCTGACAGGCCGAGAAAAAGACAACAAGAAAAGATGTATTTTTATGCTTATAGTGCAAGGGAAATTGAAGGCAAGGAAAACAGATAAGCAAGCAACGCAAAAGGAAGAAGAAGGAGGGACTGACATCTTCGTGGTCATTGCCCTTTACAATAATATAACAAAGGAGGTTGCAGGACGCGGAGGGAGGAGCTGGCACATCACGTAGGGAAAGGACAGAACAGGCAACGAAGGAAACAAAGAGAAAAAGTGACATTTGAAAAGACCCCAGGACGGGAGAGAGATGTGTGGTTCCTATTTTCCCTCTCACTCTGATCTAGATGTGAGTGTTCCTGGCATTCCCGCGGGGGCCAGTCAGCTCTTGCCTCCATTATTTTCAGAACTTCCTGACTCCCTGTCTTCTTCCCTCTGACCCTGAGATGTGATTGGCTCCTGGTTATAGCTACGCCGCTCTCCAGGGCATACTGGAGTCAAGACGGAAGAAATGCGACTGAGCAGTTGCTGCTGCTCAGGAGAATGAGGAAGGTGTGAAAGTCAGAATCCAACACAGCATATCGACCTTACTATGTGATTGCTTATTGGGTTTTTACTTTTTATTGGGTGCCAATACAGAAAATTCTGATGAATTGCGTGTAAACAGGACCACAATCCAGTAGGGTAATAATGTGAACAAGATAATAATAATAAATAATAAATGTACTGAGCAGCAACACCCAAAAAATATTTGAATCCTTTAATCTTACTTCCACTGTACTATTCTGCCTCCCTCTAAGCTTTATTATTTTCCACTTCTCACGGTATTATTATCACCTTCATTATTGGCAAGAATAGCCTTGGTCATATTCAGGACTGAATAAAACACTCATCTCCCAACGTCTCTCTTGCCTCGCACTGAAAATTAAGAGCCTGTGGTCTTCCAACATGTTTACCAAGCACTTGTGGTAAACATAATCCTTTCAGAGATGGAGGGATGTTTTTCTACAAGCTTCTCTGTGGCCGAAACCTGTGGTAAATCGCACCAGATAAACACATCAGCTCAATGCGTGAAATGTAATGTAATGAAGGCCATTTAAGTCAGCCGAGTGCTCTCTCCATTCTAGATGAGCTGCGATGCGGTATGGTCAGGCCGCGGCTAATTTCATCCGCTTAAACAGAGCTACCTCGTTAAGGCTGGTCCTTAGCGTCGCAGTCACTGTAATAAGCTCAGAGATTTGTGAGCGTGCAGCAGACTCCAAGCTGTGTACGAGCAATGGATAGGATGGTTAGAGGAATATTAAGAGAGGGAAAATGGGAACAGGAGGAGGCAGGGAAGAAGGAAATGAGCAATTGGAGAGCGCCTTTCTTAAATGTCAACGCTGCGTAAGGAGGTTTTTAGATGCTTGACAGCTTCAGGCACAGGGACATCAAAAATAACACCGAAACAGACAACACTGGGGCTTTTGCTCAAGGGAAGTTTCCTCTTATTCCCCTGTGGCTGTGATTTTCACAATAAAACACAGATGATTTGTTTCTCCATCGTCTGACCTTTATATGTGTGTGTGTGTGTGCGCGCTGTTAAATGGATGTGTGTGTATACAGGTCCAGCTATCCCTTTACACATACCTCTCCTCGGAGTTCATCGGCACAGCCACCATCTACACCACCATCCGCCGTGTCGGCACCGTCCTGCAGCTGATGCACACTCTTAAGTACTACTACTGGGCCATCAACCCGCTGGAGTGCAGTGGGATCACCCCCAAAGGTCTTGGTATGTTCACAAGTTGCACAATTTGCACACAAACGCATGCTCACTGTAAAAAAGATAAAAGATAAGCATCAGTGAACAAGGAACTATGGCAGTCCCTTTTACGCTCCTAATGGACGCCACTAGAGATTAAAAAGACACTATTCCTTATCCATTCTACATCACATATACAGCACTATAGTGAGTCTGTCGATACGGTACACGACTTTGGTTTTATTCTGTCTCTATTTCTGTCTCAAATTCTCCCACTCAATACATCCCATGTCTTCGTCTTCTTTTCTGTCTCTGTCTTTATTGGTCTCAAACACACTAAACATCTCTTTGTGGCACAACGTTTTACTGGCTTTTTACAGCATCCTCCTATATCCTCACAAAGAAAAGACACACAGCCCCAGTTGCCACTTCACAAGTCTTAAAAATATATTTTAACTTGGCATTTATCTACACACTGTGGTAATGCTGATTTCTGACACACATCGAAAATGTCTGTCATTTTGACTTGATTTTTATTCAGCTTTAATTCTACAGAACCCCATGCTACATGCATGTGGTTGCCCTATAAGCAGTGATTACTTTGAGCATTTTAAGATGAGCATTTAAAGAGGTTTAAAATTGTCAAATCAGTTTCAGCTGAAAACAACCCAGTGAGGACATGAGGTCAATAACCAACGAGACTTGAATAGCTAACTGAATGTTTAATGGCTTTGAATGGCTATGCAAATTTGCAGAAACACATTATTTAATGTTAATGTTAATTACAGCGTCATTGAATTGCAAAAATACAGATGGCTATTTGATCATCGCTTCAACATGCAGTGCTGACAGGGAAGTAAGTGGCCATTAATGCTACAGACAGATGCATTCAGTGGGTGTGAGTGCTCTCCCTTCCCGTAACAACCACTGTCTGGGTGCTCATGAGCAAGGCTGTGCAGCTCCCTAGTGCAAATGTTTCAGTGTGTTTGAGAGTCAATAAGACCATTTCAGAAAAAGAGATTGCATAGTCTTTTTTTCCTTTAAAAAATAAAGGTTTCTTTTAAAGAATTTTAAAGAACAAGTGTTGCCTATGACGCCTGTTTAACAGAAATCATTTTTTGAACAGAAATGTGTGCGCATCCTTTTGTGCTTCCGGTGAATCAAGTGTATTTGGAAACCAAACTATGAATGATTTGTCCATATTTGAAAAATAATTTCAATTATTAAACACAACACCGGGACAAATCAGATTCTATATTTTCGCTGCCTTTTGTTATTCACCAGAGAGAAGTGTTAACGCAGCCACTGTTGCCAAACACACCAGAGCTTTAGAGAGATCGGAGCAGGCCTTTTACTTTAATCAACCTCTTCCTTTTCCCGGGACCCTCCATTGACGAAGAGTACGCTTGCCATGTTTCCATGGAAACAGACAGATTTGATTGGCAGATCCAAGGGAGCTTTTGGAATATCTAATCAAGTGGCTGTCTGGCTTCCTTTATGTTTGGCAATATTGCTGTTTGACTGCTTGGATTTAGCCACATAAAGAACCACTGATAACGGCACCAATTAGCCTCAGACACATACTAATGGCTGTTCAAAGCTAAAGGATGTGCTAGTTGTGGTTTCGGAGTCTGCATATGTGTGTACTTGACTATACTGTAAGAGTGTTAAATCCATTGATGGAATAAATTTGCATAGTAAAGGGTCAGATATTTTGCAAATACAAAGGGTTTTGTGGATACAAAAGTATTTAACTGTGCCACAGTACAATGTAATGCAGGATACACAGTATTTAGACATTAGTGTATTTTTACTCTGCACCTGCTTTGACTCTGGTTAGAAATATATAGTTCCTCTCCATGCTTTCCTCTTATTTTACAAATAACTCCATTTGATGTTGGTTAAAAATGGCTTTCAGGTCCAACAAAATAGGAGATTTCTGCTGTATCTAATTAAAACACCTCAGGCCTTTTGCACAAGTCAGGTACATTGCTTTTGAACTCTGCAGTTAAATTATAATACAATGGACACAGTGATTAAACGGCCCCCATTGAGTGAAACAAGAATGCGGCTGAAACCAATTAATGACATAAATGTTCTGACAAAGTATTCATGCACCCAGGGTGTATTTATTTATTTATTTTGGGCTTTTTCTAATAAAACATATTTTGTGATCAGTGAAACCATTAATTTGTGTTTTGTTATACCCTGTAATCTGTTACATACATTTGATATTAAATATCTAACGTCTCCATGAGCGCACACAGACTGAATGTAGATCAACAAACAAATGAAAAGGCGTCAACAAACTGCAGAAATTTCCTATATTTTTAGATCAAACTCAACTCACGCACACTTACGTACATGAGCGCGCACACACACACACACACACACACACATATACAGAACGTGCATAGGTTCATAAAAAAAAAACTCTTTGACTCCTCACAGGTTGTCATTATCTGGCAGAACAAAACTATTTCACAATGACTGGATAAAACAGTTTAAGTCAGATTAGGATAAAAGAAGCACAAGAGGAAGAAAATTAATTTTAAAAAGTTAAAGCCGATAATTAAAGCTGCCCCTGAGAAGTGGTTTAGATGAATATAAGCTTCATTCAAATCCTCTGTTAACAAAAGACCCTTAAAGCGGAGGTTGCAGTCGCACACGTTCACCTGCTCCATCCGTACGCTCATTTGACACGGAGCTGCTGCATAACCATGATGGATGGTGAGTGTCACCATTCCGCCAACATGTACCTGCTTGACAGATAAGGATGATGGATCACAACGGATTGCTTCAGTGTCATGTTTGGGCTTTGTGAAAGAGCGGGGGGACAGACTGAAACACCTTCACACTCGTGTGATTCGAGGCCATCAGACCATGACCAAAGATACGGAGCGAGACGTTGCGTATCTTCTTTCTTTCACACCCTCCGTCTTTTATGTTCCTCTTAGCTTACTTCCGCTGGCTAAGCATCTGCGGGTCGGATATCGGTTTAAATGTTCTGAGAGGACGAGGTGCATTTTATTGAGCTTACAATAGACACAGTTTGCAGTTGCAGTATTCTCCTTTTGTAGCTCGCATAAAATAAGGCAGATTCCAAACACCCTGACGCAGCAAAGTGTGCGGTGGCAAATGCTCACAAGCCGGACATCATAAATGTTTATTGTTGACTTCTAAACTTAACAATCCTTTTGAAAATGTAGAATGTTGATGAGAACAGGCAACTTCTGAGGTTTTATTGTGTCCTGAGCGTTTGTTTGATAATGACATCTATTGAAGAATAGTAGAGGAAGATGGAGAATAAGCAGGAAAGTAGGTAAGAGAAAGAAACCAATAACTGGCTGCAGCGGCCAATGGGACCATTAAAGGAAAAATGACCCTTATTTCTAAAAGGTGGGTCTTATATCAGTCTTGCTTTGATATAAATCTATTCATCTTTTAGACTATTTAGCAGCATATTCCATTAGTTATTTGGCAGCCACTTTGAGCCAATTCATCACAGCCATAAGCTTCTAGTGTATCTGGCGTCCACATTAAACCCCTCAAAAATGAATGAAAGGATGAAAATGCAACACACAACATCTGAGTGGTCAGTTTTCTTTTTAAACACTTTAAAAGTGCTACCGTGCCATCATTTCATAGGTAAATATGAGGTCTTAAAGCACATGTTTAAAGGTAATGGAGGTCTGTCATAAATCACGTCAAAATGGAGTTAAATGTTTCAAGAATGACAAAAGACAGGAAAGAGGGGATGACATCAGTCCCACCACGAGTTGATGTGTTATGCATCAGATGCTTTTGTGTTTTTAGCTTGATTATTTCTTTGTAGCTCAGCAGACCAAACAACTGACCGAGTGCCAGAGCGCTAAAGTAGATACAGTGGATTACACTGCTTGTGTGGTTTGGATCAGTTGCACCATCAATCACATTTTAGTAAATTGCCATGTCTTAGTTGTAATCAGTTAGATTAGTACAACTATAAAATATCCAGATTGCCAAATTGCCTCTGGAGTTAATGACAGTGATTTACAGTTCACAGTTCTATCATAGATGTGTGTATGTGTGTGTGTTGACATGTTTTTCTCTGCTCTCCAGGAAGCCTAATAAAACCTAATATCAGTAAACAGCAGGGCTCTCTCAGACTGAGCTACAGACTTATTTAGCTGATCATTATCGTGTATGAAAATGGATTTTTAACAGGAAATTATTCTTTTGTGTGTGTTTTTGTTTAGACGGACCAAGGCCATCCCAAAAGGAGATCATCTCGCTCAGAGCCTTCATGCTTCTCTTCCTCAAACAACTCATACTGAAGGTAGAGCGAGAGACGCGGATTCCCATCATCTTCATCACATAGCTTAACTTGCAAGAAATCACTTTTTTCCATTATGTCCTCTGTTGTTTTCCTCTCCTGGGGACCGCTGGCTTCATCTAAAATGTGCGTGGTGTATGTGTGGAGAATCACATTATAGATTACAGCAGCCTGAATGAAGCACTGTCGCTTTTGTGTTTGTGTGTGCTCATATTGATTTGTTCCTGCATTTACGTTTATGTGTGTGTGTGTGTGTGTGTGTGTGAGGTGTTGCTTTGCGGTTAAAATGGATCAACCAAGAACATAATTTAGAAAAAGTCATCTGAGGTTAATAAGGTGTAAAAACAACCGAAGATCGGGAGTGTCTCTGTTAAAGATGTCCTCGTCTGTTTTTCACAGGACCGGGGCGTGAAGGAGGACGAGCTACAGAGCATTCTCAACTACCTATTGACCATGCACGAGGTAAATGTTAACTTCTCTACCACAATAGACTCTGTGAGGGACGGCAAGAGAGGGAGAGACAGTTCAACAGACGGTTGAGCGGAGCTGGTGGCAACATTTGGATTATCATTTGAGTTATGGTTCACTTTAAGGAGCGACATTGTGAGCCCGCTTCGGCGCTGTGACAGCATGAAAAATGGCGCAACAATGGACTGAACAGAATGTACTCTTCTGTAACAATTATATCTATTCTTGCTCTGAAATACCACCTGCTCCTCCGCAATCCCCCCCTCCTGCACCACCCCTACAACTCTCTCTTTGTCTTCTTAACCCTCTATCCGTCTGTCCCATAGGACCTCCTGTACCTCCTCTTCCTCCTTTATTCACCTGTTCAACTTGGCTTCCTTTTTTCCGCAGGATGAGAATATCCACGATGTGCTCCAGCTGTTGGTGGCTCTTATGTCTGAACACCCAGCGTCCATGATCCCTGCATTTGACCAGAGAAATGGAATAAGGTGAATGCAGCAGCAATAATAGAAAACGCTTTACTGTATGGTAAAGCCATTGTTTATATGTTCAGTTACAATACTGATGGTTTATAAACAGCTTCAATCAAGCAGCATTATTTTTTAAAGGCGGACTCTAGCTGTGCTGGGAAGTCGGCAAAAGCACAACACTACACATTGATGTCTTTTCGGTTGCTATGCTAAATCTTGTGTTGCCGGAGAGCTACTCAGCAAACTGTGTTGTTGTTGTTCTTCCCTTTTTTTTACTTTTATGTCCTCTGAGTTGACTCCTTTGAAGAAAATGCTTCAGTCAGCGACATGTTGCTAACTCTGAGGATGTTCACTGGGTATCAAGCAGCAGGTGTTTACTACACACAGAAGAACTCCTGGATATTATGTTTACTTTTAGCCTACACCTGATGTAGTATAATCCCTTCATTGACATGTAATCCGTGTGGCTGTGTGTTGCAGGGTGATCTGCAAGCTCCTGGCCTCTAAGAGCGAGAGTATCCGGGTCCAAGCCCTTAAAGTTTTGGGCTACTTCCTCAAGCACCTTGGTCACAAGTCGGTACCTCTTTGTCTCTGTGCTTTCTGTCTGTCTGGTATATTTCTTTGTGTGGTGTTGGGTGCTCAGTAAATGGTGAATCACTGAAATGAGGGAGCACTTCAAATGGTTTAAAGCACAAATACTTCATCAGGGTAGTGAGATTGAGAGGCCTCACATTAAAGTCTGAGAGTGAGAAAACACTCTGCAGTAAAAAACAGGACAAACTACAGCAGCTCGGCCTCCAGCGAGCCTTAGGAGTGTTTGTTTGTGTGTGTCCGTGTGTGTGTGTTTGTGTATGTGTGTGGATGCAAACATAATGTCCTCATCACCACATCCAGGCGGAATAATCATTTCGGCAGGGAGGTGGAACCTTGATGAGCAGCAATGGATGCTGGGGGATTCTTTTTGTCCCATGTGACATACACGCCTCTCGCTGCACAGCATGGGAGCAGGCTGCCAGGCTGCACCTGAACCCTGCACCTTCAGTCCCCCACCCACTCAACATCTGCTCCAACCAAACATCCTGAAGGGCGGAATCTTTTAGTTTACACGTCACTTCAATACTTATGAAAATGTAATATTGATCCAATACTTTAGTGATACATAAAACAGCACACAATACAGCCAAAGTTTTACACTTTTGAAAGACATTTCAGAATATCTTGATAATAGTGTTAAATAATG
>JAVQJL010011385.1:0-10656 GCA_036024295.1 Nannoperca obscura
TTATTTGTAGTTTTCACGGTGAAATGGAGAAGCAGAGAGGGAGAGAGAGCGAGAATAAATCTTCAAAAAGACATCAGTAGGAAGCGTGGACATTACTTATTGGACTAATGCAGTTACACAGGGCCACAGTGCTTTGACAATATTCTTATAACCCGAGAATATTAGAAGTAGCTAGCTACATAGCTAAGAAGAATACCTACGGAGAGCCTACATGAGATGAAGATTGCCAAACATTGCCAAACACAGACACACGGACACTTGGGGTCCTGTACAAGCAGAAACCCTGAAGAAAGCAGGGAGATGAGACCGGAAGTGTGGGTCTTACCAGTTTGTTCTCTTGCAAGTAGAGTCTCTGCAGTTTACGGCATCCTCTAGCCAAGGCCACCATGCCTTCATCTGTGATACTGTAGCACTGACCCAAGTGGATGTCCTTCAGTTCATTGCAGTGCTCTCCCAGCTGAAGGCAAAAGGCAGAAATAATTTTGTATATGTAAGATTAAATACTGTAAATCCTCACCTGAATTCTTTTATTGGAGGATTACTTCACTTTTCATTTGTGAATAAAAAGGTATATCACAGAAAAGAAAAAATCTAGACACTGGAAAAAGAGGCTTTGCATCTGTTGTGTCTCGTAATGCATACCTTTTTTAGTGCCTCATCTGTTAGTTTGTCCTGGTTGCCCACATGGACCTTCACCAGCAGAGGGCAGTGTGTAGCCAAGGCCGACAGGGACGTGTCACCAAGCTGCTTGCAGCGGTAAGCTGTGTACTTCTGCAGGCCTGGACAGTGGGAGGCCAGGGAGGACACACCATGGTCATAGACCCCTCTGCAATCCGAGATGTTAATCTCTGTCACGTTCTGCCTCCGAGAGGCTATGTTCACCAGCAGATCGTCGTTTACCTGCAGAACAGGGGAACACAAGGAGACATGAAAGTCAGTAGAAACAACTAAATGTTTTGTTAATTGTAAAAGTTGAAGATCAGATTTGATCTCTAGTGTTCACTCAATGCAAGTATTAACTAAACGTCTCAAATGAGTCTCAGACAAAAACTGCACAACCCTATACATGCTTACTTGTTGTAGGCCACTGAGGTCAATTTGCTTCCAGAACTGGAAGTCCAAGCAGAGGTCCCTCCAGTACTTACAAACCAGAGAGGCACACAGACAGCGCTCCTTCACCGTCAAGTGGGAGAGCACCTGCGAGGAGGGAAAAAATATAATGCACAAAGACAAATCCGCTTAGCATGCACATTTCCAGTCTGGTAAACAGACAACAAATGCAGATGCTGTGACTCGTTTGTCAAAAAAGATACACAGCATGTGTTCTATCTTGACGAGCTCTGGTTTAATGTCTTAACATCTTTCATTGCACAAAACCGATGTAACATAATGAAATGAAATATGAAACATAAGTAAGTATAAACAAAAAGACGATTTAACTCTTCGATGAACTCTGACCTTAAGAAGGATGGAGGAAGGCAGGTGGTTGATACTTAAGTGATCAGCAGCGTCAGAACCTCTCGCCTGGCAGTCGTCGTAATGATGTAGGCAGCAGGGGGACGAGTCTGAACTGTGCGGCAAATCGGCGTGAAGACCCAGCCCGCAGCAGCCATCAGCAGGTGAGGAGGAAGAGGAGGAGGAGGAGGAAGAAGAAGCGGAGGAGGAGGGAAGTGGACAGAGGGGAAGGTGGCAGTGGCCGGTTTCAGAGTTCGAGGCGGCCTCTCCCCCACCTCCTCCCACTCCTCCGTTCTCCAGCCCTCCGTCAGGGGCAGCGAAGGCGCAGCGCGGCTGCTTACAGGGGGTGCACCTCTGCACCTCTGAGCACTTCCTCTTACACACCTGCACCCAGAGACACACACACACACACACACACACACACACACACACACACACACACACAGATCAGCCGGGTGGAACCAGGTCTTAAAGCAAATCGAGGCAGATTTGACTGTAAAGGCTTTTATTACAATTGCAGTGTGAAAGAACGCTGCACCGCCCACATTGTGGATCAAAACAGCAACCCTGGCCTAAATTAGAACCAAATAAAACAAGGAGTGAAAATAGCCCTTGCCTTTAGTGTGACATTTGACTTGTGACTCCTGCAATTCTGTTATTACATCTTAACAACATAGAAAGCCTGCTGTGTAATGTTTAGCTTTAAAACACTTCGACTTTGTTGCATAAAGCGAACTGTAATGAACACTACACATTTTTTCCTGAGCTTTCACCTGTAAACAAATTACTGTAATAAAGTAGCAGATTTACAGGCTAAATCTGTGGTACTAGTTCTCATGACATTGTTATTGTGCCTGAATGTGCACTTGGGAATGAGGATGATATGTGTTCCCTTAAATTATTTCATGTTCATTTCAAGTTGTTTAAGCTTTGAGCTGATTCAAATTTGTCACAATAAATAAATAAGTAAATAAATTGGGCCGATCTCATTCAATTGAGGTTTTGGTCAATGACATTTTAGTCGATTTATAGTGTTTAACGTATTTTATGAATAATTAACTATTGGACCTTAGCAATTGACGGAAATGGTTGCCAGTGGTGTCAAGCATCATAATATTTGGCAGGAATATTCTTTGGTCTTAAATAAGATTTTAAGAGATCTGTCTGAATTCAGCTGGGGAGGGACAGGTTGTTCTGATAAAAAAAACAAATGAGTCAAATTCCCATGGCTACTTAGTAAACACATCAACAATTGGTAGCGTTGGTGCAGCACATCCCCAGCTCCCTACCATCTCAGAGTAGTCGCTGGTGCAGCCAGGCACAGGCACAGGTATGGGTACGGTCACTGACACGCCAGCGGTTCGAAACAGCACCGGTGGTGGGATCAGTTTGGCAGGAACAGCTGATAAAAGGCTCCTCCCTTGGCCCTCCCAGATAGCAAGCTCCCGCGATGACAACAGGAACTTGGAGCAGTCCTCGGGAGATGTGAGGGTCGCGTATCGCTCAGCGAGCTTCGAGGCAGCCGCTGCTCCAATGCCAACTCCACCCACGCCAGGGACACTGATTCCGGTGATGCTGTTGTGACGGCACCCGCTGCCGTTAACGCCGGCCTCCAAATGGTCGCTGTCGTCGTCGAGACCGCTGCTGTTGCTGTGGACAATGAAGCACAGCATGCAAGGCAGCTGCAGGAAGCAGTTCCTCTTCTTCTTCTTCCTGTGATGCAACTTGCGTGTTTTCTTCTTCAGGCGGTAACCATTTTTCGAAAGAAGATGGCCCATATAGATGATTCAAGAAAACTCTAGAACAAAAGGAGTCAATTCATTAGTAAATATACTATTCATCAATATTCTATGGAGCTTGCAGGACTGGCTCTCATTGTTGAACCAGAGTTTTGGACCCAAAACCAAAACACTGCTTTTATTATATTTTAGTTTTTAACCCTTCTTGTTGATTTAACAATACAAGCCAAACATCTCCAACATGGTAGTGTTTAATGTTGTCTTAACACAAGCAACCACACAAGCCCTTTGCCAAAATAAAATAGTATAAAATTGGCAACGTTATTACTTAAATCAGTAAATATCTATGAAAATAAAAAGTAAACAAGACCTGGCAAAGCATTCAAATGACAGTTTTCAATACTCAAATACAGATAGGTCCAAAAAGTACTTAGGTTCAAAACCCAACCCCTGAGTAGTGTGATAGAGAAATAGAAATAGTGGCATAAGCTAATATTTTGAAGTTAATATAACATAAGTAGAGACCTGCATCAACAAGTAAGGGAAACGGTGAAGTTCCTCTGCCAACAGTATTATCCCAGAATAAAAATAAATAAATGTAATGTATTTTTGCAGAACTGGATGGATAGTAACAAAAAAATGGGTTTCTATATTAAGATTAATTACAATCTTATAAACTTCAGAATGTGTCCCCCATCACTTACATTGGAATCATGTTAGAAAGAGATCCATTCACAACCAGTGTGGAAAGGAAAAGCAATAGCAGCGACCAATAACTCTTTGTGTACATATTGACATGTGACTATATTATTAAGATCGACCTGACCAAAGTGTGAGCCTACCATTAAAGTATCAAGGACAATCAAGGTAGAGTTACTGAAACAGCTGGGAACATATATGATGCTGAAAACAGACTGATGGCAGCCAACACTGTCATTAGATCCTTATCCCCATGTAGTACACATTACTCGAGTGCACAGCGACATCATAGCTTAGCATCACAATGAAATACTGATCTGGTTTGTAAAGAAAGGCAATTATATTTAGAGTGTAAAGCCTAAACCAACAGTAAAGCGCACAACAAAAGGGGCAGCGAGCTTTACAGCCGTGCTTATCCCGCCGTCGAAACCATTTGACTTGTATTATTTGTGGTGCGAATAGATTACTTGTCACATGTTAAAACCCTAATTTCGTTGCCTAAGTTAGAGGCAAAAACAGCAGATTGTGTTCTTATCATATCGCAGTGTAGCGAGCAACGAGCGACGACGCATCGTCTGGATGCTGCCGAATGAAAAGATGTAAACAGTGAACAGGTGGTCATTTGTTTAGCATACACACACATTCACACACACAAAGCAGTCCTAATGTGACGGTTGCATTTTGCCTTAAGTCGCGACAGTTTTACGTCTAATATTTGCTCCCACTTAACAACATATTTACACCCTAATTGTGACCAAAAAGACACCGCTGCGTTGCTAACCGGGTTCAGCTTTCTGACAGGCTAGCTTGCTCCATCACTAGATGCTAAATTAGCTGTGTAGAGCCAACATGAAACATCTCTCACCACTTCACACGGTGCTCCCACGCTCCGGACGGTGCTCGCATAATACTGCTATGCTGCACGGTCAAGATGAGCGTTGACAAGTCCCCACAGGAGAGAAATGGACGCAAGAAAGCCTGCTACTGAACTAGCGTACTGTTTAGCCAAACAGTGGCAGCTCTGGCTCTGCTGCTTGCTGCTGCTGCTGCTGCTCTTGAGGACAACACTTCCGCACCGAGAGGGCAGCGCGAAGGAAGCCCACGAGGGCGATTCGTAATTCGTCATGGGGCTGAATGAACCTGCCTGCTGTAGGTGGTTGACGTAGACTGTGTATATACACACACACACACACACACACACAGGCAATGGGCCTTGATGGAGGAGTTGGTTTAAAGATAAATACAAGCCTAAATTAAACACAACCTACGTATGCTAAATTAGCAACCCGGAAAAGGGGGCAACTACCCCAGAAATCCCAGACCCTCAAAAGCCCCCAGCCTCCCTGTCTGCGGTTGTTATTAATTAATTGCTATATTTGCTTAGGAATGCAGCACTGTAGGCCTACGTGGGCACTGATGTTAGTTTGTGTTCTGCATTAAATAAATGTAAAAAAAACAAAAACAATTATTAACTAGTATTACTATTTTATTAAAATAAATATGGTTTTCTTTTCTTTCTCTCTCTCTCTCTCTCTCTCTCTCTCTCTCTCTCTCTCTCTCTCACACACACACACACACACACAAACGCACACACAGCATATGGGCGTGAATTGCCAGCTACCGTCTCCTCCACCCTGAACACAATCTCCCAAAATAGCAGTGCGACTTCGGAAAGCCTCAGTCAGAAGGGGAAAAAATGGCTGAAGTGGTTTCACCGATAACTCGACAAGTAACCAGAGAAAAGCTGGACAGTGGGACCCCTTGTCTCGATGTTCGTCTTGAAGACGTCGAAGATTGTTTGATTTACGACCGTCACGGAGTCGCTGTTCCGTTCAAGAATTTATATCGCGACAGGAAATCGGTCATAATTTTCGTGCGGGTAGGGGGAAAAAAAACTTTGTTTGGCTTAATGATGAGTCATATGCTATGCTGCCTGGAGTTGCATTCGTAAAATAAGCACAGGCTCAAGTTTAGTAGAATGGTTCTTGTGAAGGCGTCGAAGTAATAGGCAACAAGTGAGCTCCAGCCTTGCTTGGACAGCTGCCACCACAGCGTCCCGTGCTATGATGGAAATGGAAGAATGGAGTGATCATGCCCATAGGTGAACACAGAGGGCAAAACATGATATAGGTGCGAGATGAGAGTTTGAGAAAGTGGTGATGAAATAGCTCATATTCATATAGCCTATTAACGTATTATAATATGTGTCCCTGCAGAATTTCTTGTGCTACAGCTGTGAAGAATATGTGAATGATTTGAGCAAAATACCTACAGAAGCACTGCAGGTAAGTCCTTATCCCCGTATTTTTACTTTACATCTGATCAATTTAAGGATTACGTGTCCCGTTATGCCTTGAGAAAAATATCTTATTTCTTAAGATAAATAAACAATTTAAAATCCCTTTGAATAAGCTGAAACGCATCACCACAGTGCTGTTTCTCTGAGCTCACGAAAAGCTGACTTGTTTTTATGTGCTTCTCACAGAACAGTGACGCTACAATGATGATCTTATAGAATGAGATGCATTGTAGACCATACTACCTAACAGTATAACAATCAGCTCATCCTTAAGCAACTACAGCAGTAAAATGCAACATACACATTAGTGCAGCAGTAATATGAATCCAAAACATCATATACAATAGTTAAACACTGACAGGGGCAATTCTTCTGCACTTTAAGTGCTTTTACTTTTGATACTTTAAGGAACTTTAGCTGATAATACTTACATACTTTTACTTAAGTAAGGTTTTGAATTCAGGCCTTTTACTTTACTGGAATATTTTCACATTGTACTTACTTTTATTCAAGTAAAAGATCTGAATTCTTCTTCCACCACTGCAAATCTGACATAATTTAAGCAATAATACCCTAGTAATGGTTTGGAAAAGTTTAAATCTAAATTATTGATGGGAAAGTGTTGTTGCAGGATGCGGACATTCGACTGGTTGTGATCGGTCAGTCTGCTCATCATCATATAGAGGTAATAAATCTTGTGCTTCTTTTGCATATAATTGTCTGTCTGCCACAGCTGTGCCTATGCAGATGCTGATGTAGTTTTCAATCTGGTCTAGCCATTCTGCTCACTGACGGGGTACCCTTATGAAATATATGTGGACCCGCAGAGGTGCATTTATCAAAAGCTTGGAATGAGGAGAGAGGAAACATTTACAGACTCAGGTAATGCCGTGACAGTATGAGGGCATATCCCAGCATATTCTGAGACGGTAAGCATTGAATAATTCAATATGTGTATGTATGTTTATGTGCTTAGCCCACCCTAGTCCCCATGTGAAGTCTGGTATCTTTATGGGACAAATGAAGAGCATATGGAGGGCCATGACTAGCCCTGCGTTTGACTTCCAGGGTGACCTACATCAGCAAGGCGGAGCCATCATTGCAGGACCGGGTAGCTATTCAGTCTCTCTCTATTTCTTCGTATCTCTGTACATGCTCAATCTTAATGTATCTCTATGCCTCCATTGTGTTTATATCTTACTCTCTTTCTCCCTCACTTTTTTTTCTCTCTCTCTCTCTGCAGGCTCTCAAGTTCATTTTTGCCATTTTGACACAAACCGCCTGGACCACATGCCCATTAACTGGCTCCTGCAGCTCGCCGGAGCTCAACAGACTCTGGACTTCAGCAATAAGCCAAAGATCATCCATGTGTAGCCAGCTGGTCGCCTGCCGGCAAGTGTGCTGTTATTATCACATATGCAGGGATGTACACATGTGGCCTGTTTAGTTGTTACATCACCGTAGCGCACTGAAACATACAGTGTGTGTTGAGTGTGAAAGTTAGTTCTTGACCTTGGAGAAAAAAAAAATCTTCTCACTATAGTTTTTCCTAGAGCTTCCAATTGCGTCTCATGAGCTGGTGAAACTAAAAGCTCTAGTAAAAGTTAAAACGTGAACTGAACAAACTCGTTCTGTTAATGAAGACCATGAGATGAGGTAAAACAATTAAAAAGCTCTGTAAAAAGATTGTAAGTGTACCTTGAGGTGAGATGTTTTTTTGTCAAAACACAAAAAACATGAGTGCTGTATTGTTGAGTGTGTAAGAGGGACAAATGGAATGTTTTGAACGTTTTTTTGTGAAATGTAATTGTATATCAGTTATATTACTGTCTTATGCTGTGTAATTCAGTTCCTAAGATGTTTGGGTGGTTAATATTTAAGTACACTGAATAAAAACTGGTGCACTGACGTTAGTAAACTGGTTTTATCACAGTCTTTGTAAACCCACTGTCCACATATCCATGATATTGTATTTATGATATTGTAAATAAAGTTGAATTGCTATTTATTGGCTGCATGTGTCTCAAGTCATGCTACCTATTCAGCATCTAGGACCAACATGGTATCTACATACAGCTGCTGCAATTGAACAGTGAAGGGTGGGCACTGGACGTCTAATCCTGATACGTCACATGCAGGGGATTCAGAAAGCACGAACCTGCCCCTGCTCGCAGACGTCACCGCCGGCGGAGAAAGAGGCAGGAGCAGGCAGCGGTGTCTCGGCTGGCCGACACAGAAGCGCATACGCAGATACCGATCGCGAGCAGCGCGGCAGCAGGACATGCCACAATAACGCGGGCGGCGAGACGGGGACACGCCGCCGCTGTTGCAGCTGCTCGGGAATGTCCACCGTGCAGCCCTGAGGACAAAATGAAGCGCAAGAGTGAGAGGAGACGAGCCGAGTCGAGGAAAAAGCGCTGTGCAGCTCGCGGCAGTTCAGAGGCGGCGCCAACCTCTGATATTTACATTGCGATAACAGGTAAGAGGGTCTGCACAATGAACTTTAAGCCTAGTTGGCAAGTATGTGGAGACGCACACAGCAGACTGCGCATGCACAGCACTGCGTTTTTAAATGACCAGGGTGTGTGGAGTGAAAGTCTTTGACATTTTTTTTAAGCTTTTGACCTAATATGGCGACACTGTCCCTTTTATCGCGAATGCACTGGGTTTGCGGCGACTTAGCCCCGCAGCCTGTGCACACAATGCACAATATCAGGCAGTTCAGTTTTGCTGTGGTGTTTATTTTAGAGCAAGAAATTACACCAGAACTTCGCTTTGTCTGCACCATCACGTTTTATGAACTGCGTGTGAGTTATATATGTGCATGTAGAGATAGGGTGGTGTATTAATGTTACAAATAGTATCGTCAGCGCGCTGTCAGTCTCGTCCAATGTTAATTTTCATATCTTTTACGGCCTTTCCCTGGTTCTTATTAACATCCTTGCGCAGCTCAAATCTGAGAGAGGGAGGTTCGTCGAAGAGGAAATCACGAATTTGACTGGCTGAGGGATCGTCCTAGCAACCGCTTGGGCAACGTTCCAGGGGCCTATCAAGTGTCTTATGTGGAGAACTTTAAACTGAAAGGGGCGGGGCAGCGCCTGACTGACTGGCTCTTCCGCCAGTTATGTTGCGTCATGTATCTCTTGCACCCAATAGGGTCCCTCGAAACAACGTAGGGGAGGAGGACATTTTTAGCAGAGTGCGCACTTGCACACTGAAACTCTCCTTCCCTCTTCGACTGGTAACTTTTTGTCGCTGCTTAATCAAGTCTAAAAAAGAAGCTAACATTTTTCTTACTTTAACTTTTTGAAACTCCGTACAATATTAGTTTAAGCTTTAGCCAGTATGCGCAAGTCCTCGTGAAGAAGATCAACCTCGTCCGTTTCTCTGCAAAACGTCATGTTCAGAAGTGGGGGCAAGATGACTGCGGACGATGTTTCGTCAAGATGTATTGAGTTTGTCAAGGGTAAGTCGCGAGAAAATGCATACAATTAGTAGTTGTAGACAAACAGGAGCTGTTTTTTGGGGGGGGAATGAGAGACATTAGAAGCACGTAGGCAGAACAAAAGCGAGTAATTGCCTCTTTATTTTGTCGCCCTACCCACCCCCCACTCCCTTCTTCAGATCAACTATATTTCGCCATACTTAAGCAAAAGATCAAGAGCACAGCCGAACGACACTGTTTCTGCATAGACGAAGAGCTGGCATACGAGAAGTAAGTTTCCAAGTCTCACCCCACCTTTTGCATTGTGAACAGACTTGGGTTTGCTGGTTATTGCCTTGTTTATGTGCTTTGCACCTCTTCGGGTGCAATAAAAGACACTTGAAATGGGTCGATAATGCCTACACTTTATCATTGCAGTCATCTGAAAGATTTCTTCTCGACCATAAATCGTTACAATGAAGTTACTGAACATATTCAGTTGTTTTATTTTTGCCATTAAACGTTTTGTGGCTCAAGCGCCACATCACTATTGGGGAGGGGGGGGGGGATTTTGGTGTAAGGATTTAGATAAGAAGATGAAGAAATCAAAATAACCAACATAATTTTTTTTAAAGCAATTAATATACGAATAAAAGCACCTTGCCACAGCCAAAGTTGCAGTTTCAGATCTCTTAGCAAAGGGTGTTTCAATGGGTGGTTCTCGTATTGGCCCCGAGAGAGGACACGGCTGACCTTTCAGAGCCATTTCTGTGGCCGTTATACAAAAAGACAACTTGTCTTTGCAGCTTTTTGTCCTGTTCTGCCTGTACCACTCCAGCATCAAATGCTTCCAAATATAGTCTTTACACTGTCAGTGTTTTTTACTGTTTCAGACCGAGGTAGCTGATTCTATCTAGTGAAACATCCCCAGAGACCATCTCTCGCTGCAGAAATAGCCACACTGACACACTGTTCGTTCTTCCTCCCCCCCCCCCTCAGCTTCTATGCGGACTTCGGTCCCCTTAACCTGGCCAGGTTTT
>JAVQJL010011401.1:2500-11980 GCA_036024295.1 Nannoperca obscura
GTGAAGATGCTCACTGCTCGGTCACATCGTGACGACTGACTGCAGCAGTGATGTAGGCGGATGACAGACACTGTGTACGTCCCTGCACCCTCCAAAAAATGCTTATACATAATATATGCAAATGTGCCTCGCCACATTACGCAAGCGTTCTGTGTGTGTGTGCGTGTGTGTGTGTGTGTGTGTGTGTGTGTGTGAGACTCCACTCCAGCGATGTCTATGTTTAGCAGCATATTCGTGTCTACAGTTAAATTGTACTTTCCACTCTAGTTATTACAGCGGCAGACGAAATATGAAAAGTGCTGAGGGCCGTGGATAATAAGAACAGAAATAGAGCAGGCAGCTAGCAAACCGCAGCCTCATCATCACTGTACAGTCAACCCCCCCAACACACACACACACACACACACACACACAGATATACAGCCTGTTTATGGGCTGTTATCTACAAGACAAACATGTCCCGTGCAGAACTTCAGGTCGTCCTCTTTTCTGTCTCTTCTGCATTGTTTTCTTCAGTCCAGCAGCTTATGATCCCTCCTCCACCCCCCACCCCCCACATCCATGCATCCAACCCTCCCTCCGTTCTTCCCTCAGTCTGCTTCTTCTGTTTCTCCCATGACAGCAAAGGAAAGAGAAGGAGCTTTACCCACATGCTCAGTGGCTGATAGACTGTACAGTGGTGACAGCGGGGAATGTGTCACGGAGATATACAACAACAACTATTGTGTCTCTTTCTGAATCACTGCTTTATTACAGTGCACACACACACACACACACACACTCAGGGGACCAATTAAATGTATAAATCGCGAGGCTGAAAACCGCACATATGCCCATTTGTTGACACAAGCAGTGGAAGAAAAACTCGATTTCTTTAAGTCAAATAGAAAATTCTCAAGTAAAATATTAAAGTCCAGCAGAAGACAAAGAATACAGCTCCAACATTATGAGTTGTTAATATGTATTTAGCTTTAAATGCGACGCTTCAGTGATGTTGTGTTACACTTGCATAAATTAAGAGGACATTAAATAAAGAATGGTCCAAGTCGAAGCAGCAGATGCTGAGATATCCTGACAGAGGAGTCATAATACAGCAAAGCAGCGTCTCTGCATCACATCTGTATCATCACAACTGTGTGTTCTTGCAACACGTGGATGCAGGTGAAATATCTCAGTGATAACTTAGTGCAGCTTCTGTCTTGTGCACAAAGTGTGGCTTCACCAGTATTTACACGATGTTTTCGCATTGCGACTGATCCCTGATCCAGCATGCTGTCTACACTGCATGGTCAAAAGTATGTGGACGCCCATAAGCTGATCGATGAAATCGTGATCGTGAATCTGCTTCAGGAACAGCCGGTTAATGAACGGGAGGACCGGTGTCTTCGCCGCAGCACCTGATGTGGTCTGAATACGGTCCACGACTGATGTTGGGTGATGACAGAGTATACGGGTATGATCAGTGTATACTGCAGCGTTCACTGGAACATGAAGGGTCGAGTCCACACCCGGATAAACAGGCCAAATGTATGTGGACACCCATGTCCATACACTTTTGGCCATACAGTATAGTGTATTAGGTTCTTTGTTCTTCATCTTTGGAGAGTAAAGTTACTTAAGACAAATGAGTTTGTGTCTCCCTCTCTCTCTCTCTCTCTCTCACACACACACACACACACACACACACACACACACACACAGTAATGCAGATAAGCTGGCGGTCCACAGGTGTTGCAGGGTCACGACAGCTCCACTCAGCCGTGTCAGCGTGTCTATCTCGTTTTGTGCAGTAGCTGCTAATAAACGAGCGTTTGAGCTGAATGATTGCACGCTGCGGTCGCAGAGAGTGACTCTGTGGGCACAGGTGGCCTGTGGCCTCCACACATGCACACATAGATAACTTCAAACATGCGCACACACACGTCTAGTTTACTGGACTGCTTGTTCTTAAGGAGTGACGACAGCTGTTGAAGTTTTGGGATTCAGACTAATTCCATGGAAATATTTAGACACGAGTTTTATCTGAAACAAATATAATCTGCTAGACTGAAGACTAAACCCTGATACATCGGGTGATAGGGTGAGTGTTTGGGCACATACATGCTTCATGGCCTCAGACAACTTGATTTTAAATAAATGGAAAGATGCCAAAGTGTCACGTGATCTGTGTTGGGCTGGATCGGTGGGAAATGTGTATGAAAAGATTTCCCGGGATGTCTTCATGTGGTCAAAATGAGCTGATGGAGCCAGCAGGTGCAGCATGTTTATAAAATACTTATTTAAGGGGACATTTTTATGGAAAAATCAAAGAGCATGTTACTTTGTGTGCCTCCCTGCTGCATTTAACGGAGTAGGTGACATGTGATATGAGCTCCCGGGCAGCGCCTTTGTCTGCGCTTAAAGCCCCTAAAAGAGACATTGTTAGCGCCTCACTGGCTGTTTTGGTCTCTATGGCGACAGAAATGGCAAACTCAACACCTGATTCCCAGGAGCTCACCTGGGCTTTTCTCTCTCTCTCTCTCTTAAACACACAGTTCTCTGTGCCACACACACACACACACACACACACACCAATGTAAGGACCTACATTCAGTGTTTTCCTTCAGTAAAAGTGCACATGTATTTAAAGTGGAACGTATTAAAGTAGAAGTACAATGGCTCCTTCCTGAGTGCTAAATTATTGATGTGAGACCCTGTAACCAATTATCTTTAATGTTCCCGGTGCAGCTGGTCTCACGCCTGACTGCGTTCTCATTCTGCCGGGAGTTCAATACCTGTATTGTTCAACACTTTGTGAAGTTTGCTTATTTTGAGAGAGCACTGAGAAGCTCTCAATCTCAAATGTCGCATGGTTAGCCTAGCTTAGCATAAAGACTGGAAGCAGGGGGAAACGGCTAGCTTGGTTCTTTCCAAAATAAAAAACAATGCATGACCCACAGTGTATCCATCCGCCAGGTACTTCTGTGCAGCGTCTCGGGTTAAAGCAGGTGGCCAGGTTGGGTTAGAAAGCACATTGTGGTTTTGGTCTCTGTACGACACGATGGCACCAAACCTGGCAACCTCACTGTTATGGCAGGACTTCAGGAAGCTGCACAACAGTTAGAAGATGTAGGCCGACTAGTTGCAACTTTTCTAAAACCAAAACAAACAAGGTTATTTTTACATTCCTTTTTATTTGTGGACTAAGAAAACAAGATGCATGACGTTAGATCTTGAACTTTACAGGTGAAGTTTGGACAGAGTTCTGATTTCTTCTGAAAACAAACAAGCGCATTGATCAAACTTTGAAAAATGAATGTAGTGGAGTGAAAAGTCCATCAGAGAACCTCTAAATACTGTAATGAAGTCCTTTTTTACATGAAGCCTCTGAACTCATCAGCTCCCCTCGCAGATTAACAACTGCAGTGCCGATTTTGAGCGATGATTTTTAGAAACTTTGGCAAAACAACACAACAGTCAGTCTTGTTGGCAGAGTGGAGGCACAAACCAGTGACAGCAGAAGGAAATGCTGCAAAAGCAAAAGCCTAAAGCAGGTTCACCGACATCAGCATTTATTCCAAATCCTTTTTTTCTGCCAGCTATTATTGCACTTTTGCTTTTATGACTTTGACAACGTTTCCTCCTCAGCGAAGCTTAAAAAAAGTTTTGTTTGACATTTTTCGGTTTATTTCTGGCATTCAGGTAGTTAGTTTTTTGCAAAATGCACCTAAAACATGGATGGAAAAATCCATAATTTGAATGTGGAAGTTATCTCTGCAGCCGTGGGAGGGGCTGGTTCGTGTGTGATTATGCAGACGTTATGCAAATGGGCCACTTGATGCCACTCTATTGTTGAAAAGTTGAAATGGTGAGCGGTGTGCTGACGGCCGGGGACAGCGCAGATTCCCATCATCCTCCTCCCTCCGTCTGCCTCTCCCGCTTCCTCTCTCTTTCTCTTTTGTATGACGAGGGGCAGAGTCAGTTCCTGTGTCATTGTTAGGGATCCATCTGCCCGGCCACGCACGCACACACACACACACACACACAGAGCGGCAGCAGCAATTAAACCTGTTTGACACACTTGACAGAGAGGAGCTTTGGGC
Source organism: Nannoperca obscura (assembly GCA_036024295.1). Classification (NCBI taxonomy): domain Eukaryota; kingdom Metazoa; phylum Chordata; class Actinopteri; order Centrarchiformes; family Percichthyidae; genus Nannoperca; species Nannoperca obscura. The sequence goes on from JAVQJL010011401.1 coordinate 6,583, forward strand.
TGTGTGTCCGGCACGAGCCATCTGTGAAACACACACACACACACACACACACACACACCATGATATGTATGTCATCATGATGTGACGAGACACACAGGTTTAGGGAGGGGATGCGTGGAGCGCCGGATGGATGTGTGGGTGGGTGGATGCAGAGGGAGGACAGGGTGGATGCATGGCAGATTGGGGAGCAGACCTTTCATTTATTGTTGCGCCCCGAAGTAGGACACCAGGCAGACAGGCAGGCAGGCAGACAGACAGACAGAAAGACAGACAGACAGACAGACAGAGCAGCTGTAATTACTGGTGGCAGCAGCCCCCATCTGAAGATATTGTATTGATATTAGGCTGTTAACCGGAGAGATTACCATGTGGGTGACTGGGGGTCTGGGCCAGTCTGGGTCTCCGCTGTGTGCTTTGGGGCCTGCTGATTATGATGAGGCCATTGTTCTTTTTTTAATCTTAAAAGTGCTCTACTTTCTGTGCTTGGCACAGGAATAGAAGCAGAGAGAGGGATTAATAGGCTCATAGTTTACAGAACACCCCAGAATTTGCTACAGACCTGAGAAAAACCCACCCGACATGCAAAAACACATCTCAAAACCAGAGTGACCCATCCAAAAAGATCACAGCATCATCACACCGGATCTAAAATGGACCCAAACAGAGAGAGAATAATAGAGATGGAAGATAATCTGCCAAAATAGCAACAATGTGAGTCCTAAGAATCAATGAAAACTCATTTTCCCCTGTGATGATGATGATGATGATGATGATGCAGCATGTGATCAGAGCTGGTGGGGGGTTCGCTTGCATCCATTCCAGTGTTAGACTAGAGAGAGAAACCTGCAGCTGTAAACAAAACACTATATTACCACTTATAAAGTTGATATGAACGTGCTAGCAAACCGTTCCCTAATGACACATGACAACACGAGCTGGAAGAGATTTGGCTCTTTAGCTGTCATGTGCTCCACTTTCTTCACTAGCTAGTTGCTAACTGTGTCTGTGCTGGACAGGTTGCGTTCGCTGTGTGCGCGGGCAGAACAGCTGCTGCCGAAAACACTAAAGTGAAGATGAAAAAGAAGCCACACAGTAAAGTTTACGCAACGTAAATCCTGAACAATGTACTGAAAGACACCAGAAAGCTCTGTAGAGCTGAGGGGCCCTGCAGAGTCGCTGTGAGAGACCCCTTTCACACAACACGTAGTCATTTCATCCTTTGTTAACATCACGTGTGTTCTTGAACGTACTGTACGCAGCATGTTGTTTGTGTAGCAGTTGATAGTGTATACACACAGTACACCACACAGTGTGTCTACAAACACTTCCTTGGGCGCTCGCCAATACACCTGTCACATGTGGAGTCCATCTGATGAGCGCTCATCAAGATAAGAATAAGACACAGACAGACAGAGACTGCTTCCATTTCAGTTGGATAAAACAAATGTGATTACAGCAGCTTTAAAAAAAGATTAATCTAAAAATAAGCACATACAGTATAAGTCCTGCAACAGACCTGACCTCACAATGCTATAAATCTATCATATCCATCTCAGCAGGTGTGTGTTTGGATGTGTGTGTGTGCAGTAATCCCTGTATTATAGGCTTCCTAAATACATGTTAGTGTCTCTCTGGCATCCCTAAGCTCATGTTTAAACTTCCATATCATTTACTGGAACTGGCCTTACCTCACTGTAAGGTCCACGTTGTTACTGGCCCCTTCTCCTCCACTGGAGTTAAACAAACTGTAGCTGCACAGCACATCACCGCAGTGGTGGAGGACGTCATCTTCAAAGAGGGTACATTTTCCACTGTTTGTTTAAAGTGAGTTAGTATAACTATCATGTGGTAGTTCATTAAACGTGTCACAGTATGGGATCGGCTGCAGAGTAGCACCTCTGGAGCAGCCCAGGGTTTCGGGCGCCTGAACTCGAGGTACATCACACAGTCTGCAGGACACAATTATAACCTTGGAGACGTTGTAGTCTCTGTCTCATTGCATGTCTTTCTACTTTACATCAATGCAGACCATTCTTTCAAGCCACAATGTAGTGATTGGGGTTTTTGAATGTGTTTTTCCTAACTTTCAGTCAGCCATTGTTTGAATTCATTTCACTATGGTATGGAAATGAACTTGAAACAGAGACTTGAAACAGGCTTGATTTGTGTATTCCACCATTGTTGTCCCTTTGCATGCTAATGCTGCTGAAGGGGTAGATTCGTTTGGGAAGGCTGCACTTTACAACCACGTGATGATCACTTTAGAAAGTTAGAATTATTATAACCTTTTGTATTGTCAACAAATCCAAAGACCAAAACCAACAATGTGTTAGTCTGTCTCTGAATACTACATCTTTACTATCCTGTTAGCCGAGAGCTGTTCAGTAGGAAGCTTGTTGTTTCTTACTGACCTCACAAATGTATAGTTTAATTTATTTTAAAGGCAAGTGTTTAACGAACATTACTCAAGCAGGAGGAAACAGTGCATTTGTTAGGGACGCCGTGCGTTCACCAGTGCAACATGTGTTTAAAACAGTGGAGCTCTATGGCACAGAGGAAGAAGATACATCAATATGTTAATAAAATGTGTTAGTGGGATCACTGTATTGTTGTTTATTATCTTAACTTGATTAGATGACAGGAGGAGAAATAAATAAAGTGTGGTTCACTGTGATGGAGTACATAACTCAAGCAAGGCTCCCTGTTTTAAGTTGCTTTCCATGCCTGCAGCGTCAGAAAAGCACATTCACAAATGTAAAAGCGTTCAGGTATGCTTTGGAAAATGTCAACGTGTGATTTGTAATACAAATATGCAAAGTGGCACCTTTTAAGGATGTTTGGCAACTCATTGTTCACATAGCCTGTTATGTCATATCTCAATCTGCTTGCAGCAGTAGAAGCCAGTAGTTTGTATTGACATACAGCCAGGGAGGAGGAGGAGGGTGAAGATCTTAGTGGAAAACCACAGAATTTGCAACTTGCTCTTCAGAGGCTGAAGTAATTTCCCTATTGGCTTTGAAATTCAGCTTATGCGCATGTGCAGAAGAGGCTCGGTCAGCCGTGTGCCCGGGGAAAGAAGGCGGCTCACCAAGGGGTGACCGAGCGTTAAATAAAATCCAGGCAGAATAAACGAGTGGGAAAATTTCCTCTTTAAGTTAATAAGAGTCATTTCTAGAAGCTGTGTCCTATTTTTCAACACTGGAATTAGCTCTTTGTGTTTGGTTTCGGTGTGTTACAGTTGGAGAAGTCTTGCTGCCACCCCCCCTGTGAGCCGCGGCGGAGTGGTTTGTCCCAACCGTTGCCAGCCTCCGCGAGCCTCCTCTCGTGCAGTGCTCGTCTTAAAATGAAGCTAGCAAGCCGGCGGCACCTGCGGAGGAGACGGAGAGGGGACTGAATGTGAAATGTAGAGCTGGCTTCTACTTTCCCACCGTGTAAAGGACGCTTTTTATATATATATATAAACCATACATATATAAAGAGGGCCTTAATGAAGAGCCCCGGGTTATTAACACTGTTATTATGTCGGAGGGAGCAGCCGCAGCCCGCTGCTCGCTGTACACACTTCGGTTATTTATTCCAGTCTGAAAGCAGGAATTCAGACTTCCAAGTAGATAGATAGATTAGCTTATCTAATTTTTTTAACGCGTCGGTTTGTTTTGTTGTCGTTTTCACCCGTTTCGCGTTGTATAAGCGTTCCTCCCCTCCTCCTCCACACTCGCTCCTTTTTTTTTTTTGTCGTGGTGGAGAAAGATTGTCAGGTTTAAAAACCGCACGAAAGAAATGTACAATACAGTTTGGACCCCGGAGAAAGCCGGCGAGGAGGGAGACTGGAGGGACGTGATGATGCCCTACTCCACGGAGCTCATATTCTACCTGGAAATGGACCAACCGCCAGGTAAGGAGGCCCGTGGCTGCAGGAGCCTAATATCGGACATGGAAGTTGGGGTTGGAGTTGGGCTGCAGCTGGCCGGAGGGGAGGCGCTGTGTTTGGGTTGGTGTCTCTTCAGATCTGGTGACAAGTTGTTTTTAAAGAGCACATCTTGCTGCTGCTGCGATATATTTGGGTCATCTTGTGCATGTCTGCTCCTTTAGGGTGCTATTTGTCATTTTGTGCAGTGCGTTATTGCCACACAGTCCCTTTTTTGTGTGTTTGAAAGCTTAAAATGAAACGTTTCGGCGACATTTGCTTTATAATAAGTTTCCAGCACCGGTGACAACGCTTTAAATACGTTAAACTCGTTGTTTGTCTCTCTCCTGTGCGCTCGTCGTGGCAGAAGTGCTCCTTTTTGCTTTGACACTGTGGAAACATGCACACAAATCGCTCGTTTTGGAGACAATAGTTCCGTGTAGTCTGTACATGGAGGCAGCCGAAGTCCTTCTCTGACCATCTGCATTTAATGTGACATGATAAATACGTGGTAAAGATGGCAGGCATCGCTGCCCGAATCATTTCGGACTAAATTGCCCAAAAAAACAGCGCAGTTCGGCGGAGCTGAATTAACCTTTTTTTTTTTTAAACCAGCAATAATTTGTGCAACTGCGTGCATTTTTTTATGTTTCTACTTCTCAATCAAAGCCGAGACAGTGATACATCCCGAAATCAGCTCTGCCCGGTACCGACAGCGGGGAAGGGGGGGATGGGACGGGACACGGAGAACAGATAGGCACCGGAATAACGCACGAAACCGGGAATAAAACCTCCGGAGCGTTTCATCAACACAACATCCTTCACCGACACGGTTCTGTACGTCTCCGTGTCCCCTTCTGGACAACTGTCACACAGAAGTGGACATGTTTTTCATTCATTCTGCCCTTCATTCATTCATTCATTCATTCATTCCTCGGCAATTGTGCCAGTGTCATTTGACTCCCCCACCCCCCCTCTCTCCCGTCGGTGCGCAGATGTGGGACGCTGTGTTGTTTCCAGGAGGCGCTGTTGAATGCACGACCACCACCACCACCATCCATTTATCTATTGAGATGTGCTGCATGTTCTGCAGCCACCACAAAGTGCAGCATTATGTCTTATCTTTGTCATGATGCGGAGATCATGCAGCAGCAACAACAACAACAACAACAAAACTCCCGTAGGTTCAGATGCATTTAACCCTTTTTCTATCAAAGGGATTCTAAATATATTATTAACATATTGTGGCTGTGGTGTGCAGTGTGTAGCTGCATGCACGGCTACATGTCCACTTCTTGCATCCTGTGCACCAACCTCTTTCTGCTCATTTAAAGTTACACCTCCTTCTGGCTGAACCAGAGAGGAACTGATGATCTCTACTTGGGGGGGGGGGGGGGGGGGGGGGGGGGGGGGGGGGGGGGGGGGGGGGGGGGGGGGGGGGGGGGGGGGGGGGGGGGGGGGGGGGGGGGGTGGGGGGGGGCGGGGGGGGGG
>JAVQJL010011403.1:0-47780 GCA_036024295.1 Nannoperca obscura
AGTTAAGACTAGTTTAAAGTCATCTTCATTGAAAAGTACAGTGCTTTTCCTTCAAAAATAAGGACATTTCAATGTGACCCCAAACTTTTGAACGGTAGTGTATATATATATGTATATATGTGTATATATGTGTATATATGTATATATGTGTATATATGTATATATGTGTATATATGTATATATGTGTATATATGTGTATATATGTGTATATATGTATATATGTGTATATATGTATATATGTGTATATATATATATATATGTGTATATATATATATATATGTGTATATATATATGTGTGTATATATATATGTGTATGTATATATATGTGTATATATATATGTGTGTGTGTGTGTGTGTATATATGTGTGTGTGTGTATGTATATATATGTATATATATATATGTGTGTGTGTGTGTGTGTATGTGTGTGTGTGTGTACATATATAGGAAAGACGTTTCTGCCTGTAATCAACTATGATGACGTTTGGTTTTGTCGGTCATTAGCTTTCTCCTCCTCCTGCTTTATTTTCTGATTTATATAATCAGAAAATGTAGTTTCTTACTCGGATTATTTTAATTGGGTTAAGTCGTTACAAACCCATTCAGCAGAGGGATAAACTACAAGGGTAAGAAAGATTCTGATTGTTTTGTTGTCCGCAAAGTAACACCAGCTCTGTGTTTTGTACATTTTCCTGTACAGAGCGAAAGGTGAAACAGGTCCAGGTGTTCTGTAATATGAGGCTATCAATAACAGGGAATCCTTTGATCCCTTTCTTCCACTCTTACCTTTTTGCTCCTCACTTTTTCATCTGTCCAACTTTAAACCTATGCCCCCCCCCCTCCCCTCCATTCTTTCTTTGTAACCTCATTTCTCCGCCTGTCTCGTCTCAGGTGTGGAGTCCCTACCAGCAGCCTGACAGTCTAGGCGATCTGGAGGGCCGGGTGGAGGACAAGTCACGCAGCCTCTACACCCATGAGGAGTACATCAGCCTGGTGCTCAACAGCGGTAGTGGTCTGTCCCACGACTACGTCAGCCAGTCCATCCAGGAGGATCCGCGCATGATGGCCTTTTTCGACTCTTTGGTGCGTCGAGAGATCGAGGGCTGGAGCTCCGACTCTGACAGTGATCTGAGCGAGGAGGCCATCATGCAGCTCCACGCCCGAGGACGCCGCGCCACGAGGGCCACACCTGCAGCCCCCGTCGCTGCCCCTGCTGCGGATCACCACAGCGACTCTGACAACTCGTCGTCCTCCTCTCTGGCCGGACCAGATGCCTCAGGAGGGGAAGAGCAAGCTGCGGCGGAGGTGGAGGGGCGCCCGAGGAGACGAAACAGCCACCAGCGGCACCCGTCTGGCTTTCTCGTGAACGAAGACTCGGACTCGAGTGAGTTTTGGCTTGACCCCATGCCCCGGCCTCGCTCTCCAAGCCCCAGGGTAAACTCCACGCTGACCAGCACCAGTTCCTCTCCTTCACTTCCTGCCGAAGCCTCCAGCTCTTCCACATCAATTTCCAGCTCCAGCAGTGATGACGAGGAGCGGCGTAGTGCGGTGAGGCGGCGCAACGCCAACGGGCGCCGCCGCATGCATGTAGTCTCCAGAGCAGCGGACCGACCCGAGTCTGTACATGCTCTGTTCTCAGCCATCGACTCCTGCAGTTACCCATCGATATCAGTTGATGACCTGTCGTCCTCCTCGTCGGTCGAGGAACAGAAACGTCTCAAAATCAAGCCCTGCACCAGCGGCGCCATAGATGAGGAAAAATGTCTGAGCCCTTCTGACTTTGTGTGTCTGAGCCCAACAATGTCCCCCGAAAGCCAAGAGAATGAGGGAGGGAGCGAAAGGACTGAGCTGGAAAGACATCCGGCTGAGTCTCCGCGGTCACTGGATGGACACAGGACTGAAGAAAGAGCTGCTTTAGAGCCGGCTTTATACAGCTCTGACAGCAGAGAGGCTTGTAGCAGCTCGGGGGCTTTAGACAGTAATTCCCAGAGCAGAAGTAGCCCTGGAGTGAACGGGCAGCACCGGACTTTGGCACCATATGTGAGCGAGAACCTCCACGTCTCATCAGAGTCGGAGGAAGAGATTGGAGTTGTACCTGAAAACACAAGGCCGCAGAGAGAGAAGGGCCCGGCACAGAGCGCTCTGAAACGGACTCATGTGGGCTCCGAGGAGGGCGAGTCGGGCTCCTCGCCCTCGGAAAAGAAGTTAAAAACATAACGAGATCTCTTTCTCGTCCCGGAAAGAAATCACATGTTAACAGACTTAATTTAGGAAGTGGGTTTTTTATGGGTTTTTACAACTCAGCTTTTTCATTTTGCATCTTGCAGTCATGTGACACGTGAACTCGCGCTGATTCTGAACAGAAGACGTTAAACAACAACAACAACAACAACAAAAAGAAAGTGCGGTGAATTTTTTTGTTTACGAACAAATGAGTTAAACAGTGTCGTCATTCTTTCGGTCAAACCACAGATGACATTAAAACGTGGAAAATCTCAAACGTGAGCTAAATATTGTCGATAACAACGGTGTTTTAAGTGAAACGCATTTGTTTTCATGCAGCATCAGTGTTTCTTCTCATGCTCTAGTTGTTGCAGAACGCTCCACCCAGGATTTGGAGCTCCTCCCAACGCTAACAAAAAGAAAAGGTCTGATGGAGGACAAAAGCTTTGCAACATTTTCATTTCTAAGGTTTCACACCGAGCGTGAATCTTATTAGGCTTCTTTTCATTTTAAAGTGATTCTCAGCTGAGACGGCTGCTTCAGGGCGTCTGGAGGATCGACTGTGACTCCACAGAAATCTTAAGAAGCACCAATTGTTTAAGCTGTGCGTTGAGATGACGCTCTCAGTGTCTCTACCAGTTGTTTTTTGTCTCATTATCCAGCCCCTGGGTACCATTACATGCCAGCGCCTGCTTTTGTTTTCCTGCAATTAAAGAATAATTTGTTCTCTGGCGACAATGCCATAACTTCTTCCCGAGGCTTTGCTTATTCCCAGTAGAGTATATATTATTGACTTTCTCTGACACACATCCGTCTGAAACGATGGAAAACGAGTCATTTGAGTGTAAATTCGGGTCCTCCAGTACCAACTGATGACTGAGTTGCCACGGCAACACAGCCTCAACTCTTCTGTGAAAGAAATCTGAAGCCTGTTCAGCTGGCCGTGACCCTGAGCAGCCAGCGTCGGCCAGAGTAGAATGTGTTATTGACAGAACCAAAAGCTGTCTTCACGTTCACTAAGAGAACAGTTGAATCGAGTATTAGCGGTCCGCCACTCTGAATAAAACGTATACATTACTGAGAATCGAAGCGGTGATTCAGACACCACAAAGAGTTTCAATACAAAGAAGAAATGTCATCTTTGAAAACATGGATACTAAGAGGAAAACATTCTAGTACCAAAACCTCGAGCCGCTCTGAAGGTCTAAATGTATTTAAGGCCAAACAAACAAACTACAAGGTCCATTTAGTAGCTGTTCTGTAGTTTTAAAAATATTTTCCACGAGTTGTCGAAGACTTCTCACACTCGACAGCCTCCAAGCTGATGCAGAACTATAAGCAAAAGCGTCCAATAATGTTCAGCAACAGTGAATTTTATCGTGTCCAGCAAGGACGTAGCCATACTGAGTTTATACGCAACCTCCTCAGAGATCAGAGATCCATGTGCAATTTCAAATCCAAGAACAAATACAGAGAGCATGCCCTCAGTGCCTTGATGCCACTTTAAAAATCAGTCTATCAACAAACTCAAACATTTTCAAAGTAAAAGTTCCCAAAGGCAAAATAAAAAAAATCAGTATTCTTAAAAGAGACTTGATATTGCCCCGTCATGAGGTGAAGAACCATAAATGGACGAGTATCCATTCAGCGGATAATCGCAGCACACCCACTTCGATTCCCAGCTGTGTAATGATTGTCCATGATGTCATTGCTTTCTGAGGAAACAGTGATGCCAGTTGTGTCCTGTCTGCAGCCTGAACGACGGCCCTCTTCTGCCAGACAAAGCAGACGACCAGAGGGCATACCAGTGGTTGTTGGGGAAGATTACAAAAGAAAACACACCACATGGCATTACGGCCTTACGAGCCGGCGGTGAAGTGGTAATCTGAGGGCAGGCAGACATGTAGTTGAGGGTTATCGAGTTGTTTGTACTGCCTTCTTGTCAAAATAATTTCCTCTACTTCTTAGTGTGGCCGTCATTTATCTGCAGGAAGTAGACACCCTTCATTTAACCCCCATGCTCCCCCTGGGGCAAGTATTCAAATAGAGATATTGTATGCTTTGGGGTTGTTTACATTCTGACTGGAGTGATCCTGCTGGGCTGCATATGGGTTAATGATTAATTACAGGCTACAGATGCAGATGAGTACAAGAGAGTCAGCTTTTCTTTTTTTTTTAACCGCTAATACGGTTTCACAGCTGTAACATCAATCAAATTATGTGGAATTGTACAAATTCCCTGAAGGAGTTAAGTCGGATATCTTTTCCTGGTTCTAAACACAATGTAAATGCATGTTTGGAGGAGAATTGCACCCATTAGTGAACTTACAATGGACATCTTTATCTGTATTTATTCAGGGAAGGTTAACTGGTTATGTGTGCTCTTTGGCAGCAACACCCTCCTCCGTAGGTCACATTCACATCTGGGAGGAGTCCGGTACAACCACAGCCTTTGAGGATTTCCACTAGAACAAGCATGGGTTCGGTCAAATGCACCTCTCTATTTTCACAATCAGCTTCTCACAACGTGTGAGTCGGGGTCCCACGTGAACACACTTGTTTCTGGCAAAGATTTAGTTTATTTCACATGAGAGATTTCTGTGTTTGCGTTTTTGTCCGTGCTTTTGTTACTGGTCTGTGGTGGGCGGGGCTCAGTTTGAAAAATGTGATGACTTGTTATTCCCTGCACCAATCAGGATTTAGCAATATTTTTTAATGTTACTTAGATATACTGCTTTGATTTAGCATAGCATTTATTTATTTTTTCAAACTTGAAGTCTTTAGCCTCCAACCAACGCTGATTCAAGTGACATCACTTGAGGGAATTTATCAGATTTCACGCAGCTCCCTCTGGAGTCACAAAAGGCTTTAACAACATTTTCCACATATAGAGTAGTACTACCCAAGACAGACTTTTAATGCGTAGAATTGGTGGAGTTCCCTTTTTTTAGATTTGAAACCAGGTTTTCCGGGGCTTTAAACCAGATTCTGTAATTGACCCCTGATCTTCCAGTCAAATCCAGCTCTCACCCAAACAAGCAAACCTCTCCTTGTAGCTTCAGTCCTGACATTCTTCGTGCCTACAGTCGCTTTTTGTTCCAGATGGTGTTTTGGCTTAAGTTGTCTGACCACAAACCCAAACACACGGACAACTCAATGGGATTATCATGGTTGTTCTGCAGTATCCCATACATGGTTTACCTTTAATCGCAAGGACAGCTATTTAAGAATTCCCCTCCCAACATGACTGGAATACCTTGGGAACGTGCCAGAGACCAGACAGAGCCAAATGCACTGGCACTTCACATGACCCGTGTGCCTCAGAAAGGAGGCCTGAGCTCCTTTGCACCACTGGCTCCTCACAAGATATTCTGGGATTCTGCTGAATAGTATAATGTTGACGTCAAGTGGCTGGATCGGGTGAAATTTCCCCCGGTCTACCCAAACCAAACAGCAGTCTGGAGTGTGCCACCAGAATAATTATAGACATTTCAGTGGTTAATTATAATGAGTTAATTGATGCGTTTAATAAGCCGTCATTTGCAGTGTTGAGAGGACGAGTCTCTTTTGTCAGCTGTCCAATTAGAGCTCCTCTGTAGCTTGGGCCTCTTTTAGTTGTTAGTGTAGTATACTGGTGGTGTGTTTAAATGCCATAATGGATGCTGTGGACATGAATGTAAGCAACAAATGATAGAAAAACGCACTAGCAAATTAAAGCTAAGCTAGCGACATGGCTCCAGGGAGGCCAGAGTCAGTTGGTCCACCCCTTTGGTCCAGACTATGGACCAAACTATTAGATTATGGAGTTTTGTACAGACCTTCATGGTCCCCAGAGGATGCAGTTGTGCCGTACAACCTCACACAGCTACTAGCATGACGTTAGATTCTTGTTTATCCTAGTTTTTACATTTACTTGTCAAGAGTTTTATGTGGAGCAGACTTTCATACGATTTGATGCGTTTTCATGCGTGTTAGCTCGCTGATATTAGCGTTCAGCTCAAAGCACCCCACGGTACAGCCTCACCCAGCTGTTAGCATGGCTGCAGACTCCTGTTCAATACTACAAATCCATTTCTAAGCTAATTAAATCATTAATTACTTCAAGTCACAGTAATGAAAAGGGAGTTATGAATTGGCTCGGATAATGAACATTGTGTGACTTTTTAGCCATTAGTTTTCTGAATAGTATCATTTAAATGTAAATTGAATGAATTACTTTGTTTTTCAAATGACTGTTGGTTAATTAGCTAATGGAAAAGTGTATAATCATCTCCATTCCTAACCAGCTGCAGTCAGCTACTTTTGGTTTTGTTCTGTGGTTGACTTTCATCACCGCCGGGCTGCCTGCTGCTGCTTCCTTTAACCGGAGACCAGGCAGGGAGCTGCTGGCAGCCTGCTCCCGGCCCGTGACATCACTTTCCCAAACATTCACTCTTGGAAGTTTGTCCATATATGGAAGAGCACTCCACTTTCTCCTGACTGTCGGGGCTATCCTGTGTCGGCATCCTTCCTGCTCTCTGTGTATGATCTGTGTGTGTGACAGAGAGAGGGAGAGGTTTGCCTTACAAGGCAGACAGACCTGGCCTTCGCTTCACATGTTTACAGGAGCTATGTTGTGACTCACCTTTCTTTTCTGAATGACTTTAAGTCTGTTGCACATGACAGTGGCAGGCGAAGTATTCAGATCATTTAGTTAAGTAAAGGAAGTATCAATACCCAGCACACACAAAAATACTCCACTGCAAGTAAAAGTCCTGCATTCAAAAAGTATTTTAGTAGGTTATCATCAGCAAAATATAAAGTATTCATTATGTAGAAAGGTGCTCAGCGTCAGTGTTTTGCTATATTATATATGATGTTGGATTAATTTTACTGCTGCATTAATGTGTATTTTGCTGCTGTAGTGGTTTAAGGTTGAGCTCATTTGAACTACTTTATACACTGTTGTGTAGTTTAATCAGCAGCGATGCTTCGTTTTCTTTAAGATCTTCATGTGTTTTCAGCTTTGTAACGGTGCGTTTTCCAGCTAATCCCAGGGGATTTCAAAAAATTAGTTTAGTTTACGAAGGAGGAGACATAAAGGAACGTTTGCTCCTTCAGTCTATCAGAAACATTTAAATTCAGAATCACCAAATTTGGAGATATGTGGTTTTCAATGGACAAGACGGGGATGAAACGTGTAATCTGTAAAGTAACTAAGGCTGTCAGACAAATGTGGAGTAAAAAGAACAAAATGCGGAGTACAAAGTATAAAGATGCATAAAACGGAAATGCTCAAGTAAAGTACAAGCAACTTGAATGAGTACTTAAGTGCAGTACTTGAGTAAATGTACTTGCACAAGATGGAACAGCTCACTAACACACTTTTATATTAGATATTTGTACATTTAGTCAAGTACTGTAGGACAATTTTGTATTTTACTTGAGTATTTTAATTCTGTACCTCTACTGCTCGACAATTCAGAGGCAAATATTGTAATTTCTTCTCCACTTTGTTCATTTGATAGCTTTACCTTGCAAGTTCAGATCAATATTACAAAATAATAAGTAGGATGTAATATTATAGATTACAATTAAACTTTATTGACCCCCAGGGGAAATGTAGTCCTTCAAACCATTACGAGCTTCAGAACTCAATTACTGTACTTGGGTACCTTTACTTTACTTAAGTATTTTCATTTTCTTCTACTTCTTCTCCACTACACGTATTTAGTTACTCGTTACTTTGCAGATCCTGATTACTAATACAGAATAGAATCAACCAATAAATCATGATGTAATGTTAAAGATCAAGATAAAACTTTATTGGCTAGATTAAATATGCCAACTAACATTGGCTGCACATCAATGTACATATTAAAACACTAATTATAATCCAATAATATAATACATATTATTGTGTACAGCAGAGTACTTGAGTAGACTTTATTCTACCTCTGGGCAGTTAGTAAAGGACAACTACGTCTCCACCCACTGCTAAAAACCAGCCATTATCCACCAAACAGCTTCGTCAGCAACTGTTTGAAATGTTTTATTTGGTTAATAAAAGTTTGCAGTTCTCGAGCTTCAGTCACACACACACACACACACACACACACACACACACACACACACACACACACACACACTCCTGGTTACAGTCCGAAGTGTCCTCGCAGTCGAGCAGTCAGATGTTTGGATCAACCTATGCAGTCAACCTTGGATATAAAGCCTCCGCACTGACAGGCGAGCCGGCCAATCCGCTTCTAGGGGGGGCGGGGCCCGTGTCCCAGAGGCGTCCAATCAGAACCCTCGGTCGGTTACCGACTCAATTCGTCTTAGGCAAAGTTTTTGCGTCTGTCGCTCTTTGCTACCAGACCTGCCAACCGCGGAGTGCTCCTGCTGGGCAAGAAACTAGAGCAGATAGAGGAAGAGAAGAGGCAGAGTTGGAGGGGGGAAGAGAGAGATAAAGAGAGAGAGAGAGAGAGAGAGAGAGAGGGGGACGCCGGGGGTGGACCGTTAATTTCATCCACACACCGTCTTGAATGCGTGGCGGAGAGTAGACTGAGCTGATATACTGTGAATCATCACCGCCGAGAACCGGGGGACACGAGCGAAGCAGGGAGCGTCTACTTATAAATATATATATATATAAATATAGAAAGCTTTATAGATACATGTATACTATGGATCAGTACGATGGAGAAGAACATTATATGCCTCAGGAAGATGACTGGGATCGGGACCTCCTCCTGGATCCTGCATGGGAGAAGCAGCAGAGAAAGGTGAGAGACTGACTGCCTGCCTTCTACCTCCGGCGTAAAGGTGCGGAAGCGGGGTTGTTAACGCGACAATGTGGGTGATCGATGTTATTACCACACGTGTAATGGGGACGTCCGCTGCGTGCGTTTGACTCGTTTGAAAGCGCATCGATCCGCTGGCGCTGCGGGGAGGCAGCCGACGGCACCGAGCACCGACCGGCGGCGGGCTTTCTTCGGTTCTTCCGCTCATTAGTGCGCTGGTGGTCACCTGCGCTCTCTCGGCCACTTTTTATCAGGAGCCTGATCCTGCTCCAAAACTTTTTTTCTCGCCTCCGTGATCTCTCGATCCCGTGTGGCGTTATGAAATATCCCGGAGCAGCAGGCCCAATCATTATCTTTGCAGCAGGAGGAAAAGAGTAGAGGGGGGGGTTAAAAACAATTAGAAACTGGACAGGGCGCCCACCTTTCCAGCGCAACAGATGTCAGCCATGCGCTTGACTGCGTGCGGTGTTTGACTGGCCCCTCCTGTCATCTGCTGTATGATGCGACGTGGATTAGGCCATGCTTACCAACCGAGGGAAGGGGTGTGTGTGTGTGTGTGTGTGTGTGTGTGTGTGTGTGTGTGTGTGTGTGGTGGGGACAAACCCACCATAACGCACTTAATTAGCTGTAATTTACGCGCGGACTGTGCGTGCTGCTACAGATATTTGGGGTAAACCCGTTTATTGTGTCTGTCCTGGAGGTTGTTTGCTGTGTTATGGCCAGTCTGTCAGTTAGTTTATTCATCCTTACTTGTCTGAACACACTACTTCTTAACGTTCCCCCCTTGGGTGAATATGAGCTCCATAACCCGGTGTGCACACTTTTATAATACAGGGCTGTAAGACCTCCATATATTGTCTTAACAAGCCCAAATCATCTACACGCGTCCAGCAGCTGCTGCTCTTTTTTTTTCCAGACATGCGTATGAATGGTCTGTTTCGAGAAGGGGTGTTAACTTCGTTTTTTCCCCTCTGCTCTCCATACTTTGCCTCCGCTTTTGAAAAACGGGGAAGAAAAGCGCTGTGGAATCTGAGTACGCGCTGCGGTTTGGGCTGGGCTTGCATGGGAGCGAGCGTGCCCAAAAATGGTAATAATCGGCCCCTCTCGCTGGCGTTGGAAAACTTTCCCCCCCAAGTTTCTCTCTTGCACTGCGAGGCTCTCGGCTTCCAGTTTCCTGGATTATGTCATCGGCAGGCTGCTACCGGTCGGAGGGGAGCGAATGAAAGGAAATAAAGGAGAGGTATGCAGGCCTGATGTCAGGTGCGAGCAGCAGGCAGGGAGTCTTCATCAGAGGACATCATCCTCTTGTTGCTACTTTTCAGAATTAAACCCCTTAATGCAATAAAGAGAGTTTACACAGGCCTGAAAGAAGAAGTGACCTCTGACAGTTCGGCTCCAGTCTGGATCACAGACCTCCTTCATGGTGAAACTCTTTCCTGTGGCGATGACACACACATTTCTGCCCCTGCGTGACCCACATCGATGTAATCATCCCGCAGAGAGCAGGAATGTTTTATTCATCGCCTTCTCTCCGCAGAGAGCAGCCACAAGTAGTTATGTTGAGATCTGACCAGACGCACATCCAGTTCACAGGCCGAGAGGGAAGACGGCAGCCCGTCTGGCAGGCGTGCGCCTCTGTCTTCAGCCACAGGGCCGGTGTAGTTTACTGTCACACACTAACACACACATTCATCCACACACAAACACTCCCCACACGAGTTCCCTCCAGGCCTCCGCAACCAGCTGCTGCTGATCAGATAATCCACAAGCTGATTTCACTGAAAACACTTATTATTATTATTATTATTATTATTATTATTATTATTATTATTATTGAGATATTTAAATTCTGACCTGTTAAGTGTTTAAATGAATCAACCAGCATTATTGGAGATGCTTTGTTAGCCTTCAAGAAAGATGTTGGTTGGTTTAAACAAGGCACAAACTGGTCAGTGTGCTTCTGTGTGTTTTACTTCTCTGTAGCGTGAAGATATTTTATCTCCAAGTAATTCTGTTTGTGTCCCAGAGACAAAAACACAGTATTTATGAAGTCTATTAAATTTGACTTTACCGCGGAGAAAATGCAAAAAAGCAGTAAAGAAGATTCATGTTGCGCAGGTGAGGAGTTTTTGTTTGGCTCTATTTCGCAATTCCCTTTGACGCCCACGAACCCAGCATGTCGGAGAGTGCTTAAAATGTTTTGCGCCTGATGCAAGTCTTAACCTGACCCCGGAGTACGAGGGCAGTGGTATCTGGAAGCCTCTGCAGACCCAGGTGTCTCACGTACTCTGAGCCAGATGTTACTTAAAGCTGCAGCTGCCGCATATTTTCACTTAAACAACATGGACTTAAAAAATACATCAGTCTGATTGGTCTTAATTACATCACACCTCTGTTAAACAAACATACACACACCCCATCTGCTTTTCAGTCTAACATTTCTTCAGTTGTTTTCATAGCTGGAAGGTGGAGTTCAGGTGATAACTGCCGCAGCAAATTGGGCCAGGTTTGTCCTTATAAGGATACAAGCTGCAGTACCTTCGATCAGGCCCTGCCTTTAAACCTCCTGCCTCCCACTTCCCATCTCCCACACCCCAACCTCTGTGCTCCCAAACACTCCCAACCCACACCCACATTCCCCTGCTGAGACTGCACAACCCAGGTCACAGATCAGACCCAAGATTTCTTCACTTTTGCCGTAAAACTTTTCTCGTTTCTTGACTTTGAGTCCCAATCCGATCAGTTCTGACCGACACATACGCCTTTTTAAAGTCTTTCTCTGACGCGCGAAGTGAAGAAAGAAAGCTAAACTACGAAATATCTGGTGCCTCTTCTTATAACCCTCAGATGAAGATCATGGATTTTTCTTTTTTGAGTGTAATGAAGGTCTGGGTGTTCAGGCCGACCAGCAGCACGAGTGTCGGTCAATACATTTCTACGAATCATGATTCAAAACTCAATGAATCCCCCCCTGCTGGAACTTGTCTTTGTGTGTGACTGATGCGCAGGAAGTGCCCACTAAGCGAATCGCTCATCAGACATGTCACCACGTTACACTCCCCACTTATCCCCACTAATCAGCGCTGCCTGGGGCGGGGCTGTCGTTGGCACCTGGCGTCCAAACGGAGCATCCTGACCCACATCTACCGTGACTGGCATGCCACTGCTTCTGGAGAAAATGACACAACTGTAACTGCATGAAGATGAATTTTCTGGATGGAAGACAATCCTGCTTTTTTTCTCTTCCTAGAAATGTTTAAATAACATTATCTGACAAGTTTCAAGGTTCAGGAAACTGACTCAACGCATGAGTGAGCGCGTGACGTCTCAGTGCGAGTAAGAATGACCAAAAAGCTTCGTGTTTCTTTCCACAGTGGCAGCTGTTGGCTAGATTGAGCAATAGGATGTTTAATATCAGCTCTGGCGACCTCACAAAATGCTTCCTGTCATCAGATTCCTCTGTTCCCATGATGCACCTTGCTGCAGCCCTCTTTTAACAAAAGAAGAGCGTCACAGACCAGCATTGGCAGAACGGGGAATGATTCTCTCTCTCTCTCTCTCTCTGTCGGTTCGTCTCCACCCTGATAAAAGTGTTGTGTGCTGACATGTTGCTTATTTTCACTACATAAAACATGAGCGCGCGGAAGATTGTCTCCCTTTTTTTGTTTTTCTATATTCAACAAACTGTCCGGCTGTGTCATGTGATGTTTTCCACCCTGACGCGGAGCCCCTGATTAAACTCACATGAAGTTTTTATCGTGCGAGTACAAAGTGCTTCGATGATATTTTCAGTCACTAAAATGTCATTTTGTTGGTCAGATCTCCGGGGAAAGTTGAGAGAGTTTGATGCAGCAGTAACACTTTCTCTTCCCTCAAAACTTTCAAGAAACTTCCATTCAACGTTAAGTAATAATGAGAAAGTAAATCCCTAATGGCTCAAGTAAACCTGCTGTTCAGCCTACAGAAGACGACATCACTTCTTATAAAAAGACATTTCTTTTCAACCCTCCCATTTATAACCAAATAGTTAATATCTTGCAGAGTTAGATTAGATCGCTATCACTCTCATGTCTGTGTGCTAAATATGAAGCTGCAGCCAGGAGACATTTGGCTTAGCTTAGCATAAAGCCTGGAGCCTGGCTCTGCCTGAAGCTAAACAATCCACCTACCTGCACCTCTCCAGCTCTGCAGGATGTCACTGCTACTGGCCACCGTAAAAACCCAAACTGCCACTTTTACGCTTCTGTTTTTCTACGGATTAAACAAACAAATGTAACGTGTTTAATTAGTGAGCTTTAGAGGCGCTGGTGGGCAGATCGTGTTCCCCGCCGAGAGAGCCGGGCGGGCTGTTCATCTTTATGCTTCACCTTTTAAAAGACACGTATGAGAGGGGAATCAAAGTTCTCGTCTAACTCTCGGCAAGAGTGTGAATAAGAACGGTGAGAAAGCGAAGCAGCCCTGCGTCTCTGATGCCACTTCTGTCTGACTCAAAGATGCTTCCGGGAAATAGGCAACCTTCTGTCTGTTTCTCAGCAGGAGGCAGCTCACAATCCGTTCCTCAGTCACTTAGTCGTCTGTCAGGGCTGCTGTTGCTCTCTGTGAAATAGGAAGATGTAAAAGAATTGAAAGATGTCCTAATAGAAGTCTCGAGTCCTCTTGGGGTGCTGATAATCCAGCGCCCGCCCTCTGTACTGGTTAACACAGCCGAACTATAAATCCCAACAGGAGCTGCCCAGCGAACCACTCACCCCGCCCCCGTCACGCTGTCAGGGCCCTGTCTCGTTTGTCCTGATTTATGGGGTCACAGGCTGACACCCCAGCTGAGAGGGCCCAGGAGCATCCAGCCATCCACTCGTCCCAGTGCAGCACGGTTTATGCGCGTGCTCCCAGCTCAGCATTGACAATTGTCCACTGAAGCTGCAGATTTCGTTGTCTTGAGTCAGCATTTATGTACTGAAACTAGCTTTCAAAGAAATTATTTTATTTACCATTTAAGTTATTTAACTTATCCGATCATCAAACTTTTATCAATACACAAATGTAATGGCTGCTGAAGATGGGGCTTTGCAGATTTATGTTCTATTTCTATCAAAAACACAAATATTTCTGGGTCCCAACGTGATTTCCTTGTTGGTTTTGCTCCAATTGTCCTCCCTTCTTCTTTTCCTCTCTGGCTGTAAGCCGATCCTGCGCGAACTCGGTCAGCGTTTGATCGAGCACATTTCATAATTAACCATTATCTCCCTCTAATGAGAAGCTTTCAGTCCAGAGGAAACCATCTACTCTTTATAGCCTGAAGCTCCTGGCTGATGTCTGCTGTGTCAGAAGATACTGACCTGTGTCTAATGACTCTGGGGTATCGTTCTCCAGTACGGTGTACTGAGGCTCGGGTGGCAGTGTTTACCCAAGAAAAGTCAATGGGACTGCTCGCACAGATTGATCCTTTAGAGAGTTGTTGTTGTTGTTGTTGTTGTACACATGCAGCTTTTCACTGTGTTAACAAGTGAATTAGATTTGTAGCTGTGCTAGAGGCGTGGCTCTATGGATGATAATGGCAGTTGGTTGGTCCAGACTGAAATATCTCAACAACTATCGGATGGATTGCCAGGAAATTCTGTGAAGACATTTGTGGTCCCCAGAGGATGCATCTCAGTAGATTTACTGATCCCCAGAAGGTTGATATTTGTGGTTTTAAGTAATGTCTCCACACCGGTTGGGTGGATTGCCATGGAATGTGGTTCAATCATTCTTGTTCCCCGCAGGATAAATTGTAATAACCTTCATCCCAGACGTACAATATTTATAGGCTAAGAGTTGTAAAAGTTGCCTCCTTAAATGCTCACAGGTTGTTTTCCATCTGTAGGGATTCAATAACGGAGTGCAACTAGTTTAAGATACATGAAACAACTTTTCAGTCTTGTTCTGTTTGAGTGTTGGTGAACTGCACCTCCTCTGTTTTGCAATACAACTTGTTTTGGTGCAATACCTGTTTCAGTGCCAATGATTGAGAAAGCAGATCCCAGCTCTGTAAGTCTGAGGAGAGAAGGTTGAACCTTAGCAAATCTCCTCGCCCCTCTCTTGGTCTGGAAGACATTTTCATGCTTGAGTTGCACTTCTGGTCCCCAAACAGTTTCTCCTTTATTTGTCTCAGGAAGGGGGGAAGCTAATTCTTCCCCATAAAGCTGTACACTGCATCTGTTTTTTTTAGAATTCACTGTTTGAAAAGTCAAATGTGAGCAATTACCGGGTTCTTATCTGAACAGCTCCCAAATGCCAGGGCCCTGATGCAAATTCTTGCATAGTTTATTTTCTCAGGCCCCGGCTTCAAATTTAGAAACGTATACAGAGATCGGGTCCGAGCTCTCAGTTACAGACCGTTCAAACAGTTTCAAAGCCAGTTGTGCAGTGAGTTTTAATGACTATCGGGCGTTGGGATACGTTTGACTGCTTTGCCTCATAGTTTCATGGCTGACAATTCATCCTACACAGACTAGAGTTTAGTGTTTTATTTGCAGCTCGGTGGCAGATTTGAGACCCCAGACGGGGAGTATTTTGGGATTTCACATTCACCATGGGATTTGGGGTCAAGGTGCATTTCCTGTGGAGCAAAGAGTGCGGAGCAAAAAACCTGCTCAATGCTGGACCACGTCTGGAACCATTACACGCTTATGGTCACATGTCTTCAATAGTATACGACCCAGAGGGGGTTTATAGGCGATCCGTGTGCATGTTTCCAAGGAATTTTCCTGCACCACATGGGAAGGATGTAGCCGGCTGCAAACCATATGCATTCTCAAGTGCATGAGCTCGCGGCGAACCCTGTCTTTGAAGCCGAGGGGGGTTCGTACTGTACTTTACTCGGTTCAAGTGTATTAGCTGTAAGCCTCCTCACAGGAGCAGCTGCGGTGCGTCTCGTGTAAGTGAAAGCAGCTTTGAGAAAACAGATACTGTGGTAAAAGCAGGCAGCAGCAGGCACACCTTTCCATTCAGTAGCTGTGTGGGTGGAGCTCCGGGCGGAGAAAGGAGAGGAGGGAGGTGGCGGCGAGTGGAAGAAGAGGTTCAGACAGAGGAGCTTTCAGGTCTCTGCACAAAGAGAGCGTGTTCAGGAGGCCATCTTTTGTCACAATGTCAACCTGGAGTCAATAATTGATCATCACTGGCCAGGACGGTGGATGAGATGATGGATCAAATGACCCTCAAGTTGCTGTAGTTTCCCTCCTGCAACACACTTCACTGTCATTACCAGTGTCCAGTGAGATACTCAAAACATGCAATCAATTACTCTTAGATATTCCTATATAATAATTACTCAACACAAAAGTAGGGTGCCTCACATCTCCTCATCTTACTTTAAAGCACAAGTTGAACATTTCTGCTCGCTTTCAGAGAGTTAAATGAGCCGGTTAATACTGTCATACCTGTCTGTTTAAATATAAGGCTACAGCCAGCAACTTCTCAGCTTAGCTTAGCATAAGCTCTGGAAACAGAGGGAAACAGCTAGCCTTGGTTATGTCAGACAACCAGCCAAGAGATTAAACATACAAGATATAATGTGTTAGTTATTGAGCTATAGAGGATTTAAGTTGACCTTTTCTTGCGTCTGTTCAGCCATGTCACTGCTTACACTAACTACCCAGCTCTTCTTCTGCTGTTTATCCAAAATCAGCCACTGCTGCTTCAAGAGTTTTTTTTTTTTTTTCTATGGACGAGTGTCGTGAAAAACTGCAAGAGCTTTGATGACAAGGACTGATATGGATAACACTATTTTGTTATCGACATCAACATCTATCAACATCTGTATAAGCACTACAAAATGTTTTTTTCTTCCGCCCATCAGTTTCTCTCCTTGACTCTTTTTGCTGGTTCTCTCCACCACCGATTATTCCTCCTCCTCCTCCTCCTCCTCATGATGTGACTGAGTGGGTGGCGATGGATTTAAGGAAAAACTTTCCCCCTTGCTTTAGCCTGAACGTGTTGACGTCTCCCTCCAGCTTTATCAGGAAGCCTGTCTTCATCTGCGCAGAGGGTGGAGCGTCAGGATTGTTTGCTCTGCGTGTAATAAATAGGCAATTGCAGTTTTTGAACAATGAGGACAGGATGTTTCTTGGGGTTTTATTTACACTGCAGGCAATTAAGTCTAATTCAGAGGGAGTTAAATTCAATGCGGTGAATCAGCCTTCCTAGGTGGCTAATGTTACAGGCAAGGAGTCGGTAATAAGTGCAACGATTAAAGCCACAGTGCACAGAAAGGACATAAAGCCAATGTTCCTGTGGAACTAGACTGATGATAATGTTGGAGATAAATCAATCCATCAGTCTGTGTTAGTGAGTCCTTGGGACGAGAGTGTTTTGATGAAATCCGAGGCCCAAGGCTATTTGTTCTGCTGCACTCTTCCACTTTTCTAAAGTGGGACAACTATCGAACGTCTGAATTTCAATCAGTGGCTGCTATTGATCGTCTGGTCCACCGGCGCTCACGGTCAGTTCAAGTTGGCTCCCTGCAGGCAAGTTGCACTATGCGCCGATGACTCTGTGCTGTTTACGATACAGTCTGCGCAATTAAATTCTGCAGCAGCAACAAGCACTGACCGACATTTCTTTGCCCTGCGCTACTTTCCCGTCTTTGTTTCCTGCTGGGGGATTAGCCTGCACGATCCCGACGTCACTTCATTTGCAACCGCAAACAACCGCAGCCGCGGTGAAGTGCTCGTGGCAGATCTCATTACAGGTTGTAACAGACACCCCCCCTCGACTGCCCCACCCCTGGTAACCCAGCACAAGGGGAGAGCCAGCCTGCTACTTGTTGGTGTGTAGTGGAGGGCCCTTGGCAAACCGGCATGGCAGCAGAGTGGTTTGAGCTGTGTGAAGTGCTGGCAGGTGCTGTAGCTGGCGGATGGACGCAGGTACCAGCAGCTGCCAGCAGCTGCCAGTCACAGCAGCTGATTGTGCAGCTATTTGGAAGCTTCGCTCATTTTAATATTGAAGTTCAGTGTCCTCTACAGAGGACAAATGTCTGTGCACGTCCTCCTGAACTGTTCTCATGGTCCTCTTCCTCGTCTGCAAAACTTTCTGACTTTCCCATGAACCATTTCTTCCTTTTGTTGCCCGTCATAATTACAACCACCGTGACCTTCCACAGGTCCAGAAAAGCCAGAGACAAAACACTGATGCCCACAAACATTTCTCTGTTCTCTGCAGAAAATACAGTTTCAATTCACAAAGTTAATGTTATGTTAGTGTTGTTGCTGCTGTCTGTCATATTCTGGGTCAGGCCTTATTTGAGTGAAGCTGTTACTTTTGAAGTAGTCTATGAGTAAAGAACAGAATATTCCACGTTACCTGTGTATAAAGAGTCTGCACGAGTTTGAGTGTGCACCAATTTAAAAAAAAGTGAGAGGTTTGTTGAGGCATCATGTTGGTGTTGATCAAAAACCGGAGTATAATTGTGTATCTGAAAATGTCAGGTGGTATTTTGCATAGAACATATGTTGTAGATTTAAGTGCACATATTTAAACCAAAGTTTGTTTTAACATTTGAGACTAGTGTTTTAAAAAATGTAGCCCATGAAGTGCTTAAAGTTAAATTTAAGTGTATTCTGGGCATCATCACTTCCATTGCAGGTTTTTCTTGCAGGAAGTAGTTTTTAACACCATTTCTAACACTGATATGTCTGTAAAGCAGTAAAATATTGTGAAGGAGCATGTCCACCCCTCCACTCAGCGAGTCTTTTTGTTACATCAATACATTACTCTGAATGGATGTTTCATATCAAGGTCAGAGCGAGTCAAGTGGCCACTGCAACTCAGCTCAATGGATCCAACTTGTGATCTAGGTTTCAGTTTGTGCATCACCTGGACTTGTTGATGATGTTTGTGTCTCATGAAACCGCGGCTTTCGGTTTATTTGCCGAACTGAAACGTTACGGCTTCTCCCTTTGACTCGCATGTGGAACTGATAATCAGGAAGCTTAATTTAGTGTGTTTGGTTTCAGAAGGATCCCACGTATAAACAACACTGAGGCCAAAGCAACCCCCCCCTCCCACACTCTTCCCTGCCTACACACACACATATACAATATGTTTTCATTTTCATATCAGATCTGGTTTGACTTTCCAGAACCACATGTGAACCTCTTGATATGTTCTATAAAATAATAAATAAGTCATTTCCCAGGTTCCTGTGAAACAACAGTTGAGTCCATTTAGCAGTTCTGGAGCTTTCAATCATATCACATGATCTTTATCAGCAGATGGAGTTTGCCCTGTTGTCGGGGAATAGTAGATGTTCAAACGTTACATTTTCCTCCAAGCACTTTAAAGACTGCGGAGGAGCCAGCTGCAGGTCATTTGAAAGCTCCAGAAAATAAATAGCATGTTTACTCACCACTATTATTACAATATTATCTTATAGACCACACTGTGTGAGCTATGAATACTATATATATATAACACACACACACCAAACTGGCTGAGTTTGACGTAGATTAAGGAGGTTTTATTATTGTATTAACAGACATTTTAGTAAGAATTGATCATTGAAAATTACATTTGCTGTATTTTTACAACAGTGGCAATGAGCGGTTTCCTCTTCATTATCTGACATTCTGAGCCAAAGGAAGAAGAAGTGAGAAACCACTAACAGACATGAGTCAACATATTTTTGAGGTGTCATTTATTTTGCATATGTTAACAAAGATATAGTGCACTCTGAGGTGTCCTGATGTAAGAAAATAATGAACAATGTGTACGGTTTGTTGTGTTTTATGACACCTGTGAGCCAATCAGAAAGTTTCCTGTCAGAAAACATGCACGCAAGTGTTTGTTTTAAACTTAACAGAAAACATCTAGTTTGGTGGATAGACATGTAGCACATAAGTACAATGACCTTAAGGGTACACATACAGCACCGTTGATGTGTGGATGTATGTTAAAAGCATCCTTTGTTCGTGTGCAGTGTAGCTCCTCCCAGCTCAGCATTTCTCTGAGTCAGGTGACGGTCAGCAGAGAAAAACGCTGCTCCGGCACAAAGCAGCGCCACGACCGAGCCGCGCACGTCCCATCACACGACCACTGCAGGCCAAACCCAGCTCCAGCTGACTCATGACTACTGTGTTTTTTTTACTGTGTTGAAGTGGGCCACTGTACTTCCCATCACACTGTTTGGATTGGCATCTGACTGTTGTCAGAGCGCACGACAGCTCAGCCATGACTCAGGAATTATGGCAGTGCTGAGTCGCTGTGATAACAACTTTGTTCCTGTTGAGCGAAGAAGAAACTCTTTGTCTCTTCGCAGTGCAACCGTTCAGATGCCTCTGTCCATTTACAGGGATGGACACCTAATGAACAACTCTCTAATTAACAGACTTTCTTCAAATATATAAGATCTAATCTAAATAGTCTGAATCCACACTGGGTGGATACAATTTAAGTAAAAGTAACACTATGCAGGCACTGTCATTTTTAACCCGTAGCTGTACCTCTGTGTACACAGTCATCCATGTTTGTTTAAGTGCCATAAAGCCGAGCTGTAGCTTCAGTCTGGACACATGCAGCAGAGAGCTGGATTCTCTACAGGCCTTTGTGCAGTGGGGGCACTCCCGCTTTGAGCCGGTGAAGCAGGAAGATACGTGTTCACACTGGGCTTTTCAACGACTTGTTGCTCAGCATGACCTCTTTGATGCCTGGCTCTATTTGACTAGCATCTGCACATGGATTTGCATCCAATTTGTGTGCTGTGAGATCATCAGAAAGGCTTCCTATCAACTTGTGTCATGCTCAGTTAGACATTTGTCAGGACGCATTTGTTTATAATCCCACCAAATATGGAAGCTTAATGGAAGAGATACAATACAGCTTCACTGAAGCAGACGTGTTTCCTGTGTGGCCTGAAAATCATTAACTGTTTGTAGGTTTGAAAAAAATTAAATGTTGCTTTTAGAAGAATGGGCGGCTTTGTACTTAGCGGTGGAGGGAAAAGTAAAAGCACTCATTATGCACAAATGCTAACAAACTATTATATATTGTTAGATTATTATTATTATCAATGCCTTAACTTGTAAGAAGCATGCTAATGCTGTAGCTGGTTAAGTTGAGCTAATTGTAACTATTTTATATACTGTTGGAAAAAATAAATCTATTATAATTCTTATTAATCTGCAAAGTAACTTTAACTGTCAGAGATGTTGAATAGTAAAAAACACACTATTTGCCTCTAAAATATGAAGAAAATGGAAGTTCTCTACATACAGTACTTGAGTAAACGTGCTTAGTTAAATCCATGACTATTTTGTTAAAATATACCGCCATTACATCCTTTGCAAAATCCAAATAAGATGGATATTTGATCCAGCATGATTATAACACGATTGCTCGAACTAGAAATCATTGGGTTCCACCAAACCATCCCTGGAAAGTTGTTGGATTTGAGGTCCAGGTGAAGCGCAGAGGAAACTGCATGGTGATGTGTCACCGTCACAGACGTTTTTCTGCTTGTAAACTTGTGTTGCGTGGGGTGTGTGTGAACGTGCATGTGTACGCTGACGTGTTGGATCCCAGCGAGCGCTCGGGGAGCCGTGGACGTGGGTTGTAAGAGCCTCGGCGCGGCCAAGCTGTTTGTTTGTGGGTCTCCAGGCTTTTGTGGTTGCCATAGCAACCGCCCAGTGTTGGGTGCTCTGCGGCATTTTCAAGCCACTCTTTGTTAAATGGACTGGGCTGAGGAAAGAGCTACTACCACTCTTTGACTTCTCACTGTAACACACACACACACACACACACACACACACACACACACACACACACAGACATGAATATGCATCAGGGCTGCTTTGGGCCACAAGCGAGTAAATATCAGTGGACCGGTCACAATGGCTTCTATTCTTTGTCAATCTGCACTTTTTGGCCGGCTCACTGCTTTGTCAGTAGTGAAACTGAAGTGTGCACGTGCATGTGTGCAAGTGCACGTATTGAAGTGTATTTGCTTGCATGTACAGTACGTGTCTGCATTAAACTGTATGCAGCCAGGCTGGACGTGTGTTTCTCTGTTTGCATTTTTTTTTGTGTGTGTTCTTGCGTTTACGCTCTGGGGTGCATTTGCTTGCACGCACTCACCCTCGTGCACACGTGTGTGTGCAGAAGCAACAGCCAAGACGATAGATAAGTGTAATGGGATGGCTGTGCTGAGTTTGCAGTAACAGCCTGTTTGAGTGCCTGGTTGGATGGATGCTGCACCTGAGAGACTGTCGCACTCCATCATGGCTGCAGGCTGGAGGAAAGAACACTTCCTCTTCTGTGGCTGGCCAGGAGAGACGCTGCTACGGGGGGGTGTTGTGTTGTGGGCACATAAATCTGTTCATACTGTCACATTGTGGGGACCCATATCGTAAATCACTAGATTTGAGGGTGAAGACTAGGTTTAATGTTAGGTTAAGGTTTTAGGGGTAGGGGTTAGGTTAAAGGAGAGGCGGTCTACAGACATGCTAAGGGTTAGGGTTAGGAAAGTAGTGGTTATGGTTAGTGTAAGTCTCCAGGAAATGAATGTAAGTCAATGGAATGTCCTCCTGAAGTGATGGGCGTGTGTGTGTGATCCTCTATTGTGAGGACTTTCTTTATATACTTTTATTATATATATTTACAAACTGGATGGCATTTGAACCATATTATAGGGAACCATATTGGCACATGCATATAAAAAATGTC
Organism: Nannoperca obscura; assembly: GCA_036024295.1. Classification (NCBI taxonomy): domain Eukaryota; kingdom Metazoa; phylum Chordata; class Actinopteri; order Centrarchiformes; family Percichthyidae; genus Nannoperca; species Nannoperca obscura. The sequence goes on from JAVQJL010011403.1 coordinate 22,699, forward strand.
AAACAGCCCTTCTTGGAAAAACAAGAGATTTTCACGCTCATGTTCATCCAAATCTTTGGTGGAAACTGGAGAGAGTGATTTTAAAAACACGAAGAGCCCGAGAGAGAAAGAAAGTGAGCGAGGGCCAGCGGTGCCGCTCTTGAGGGATGTCAGAGCGCCACAGTGCTTCTTGGATTATACTGGCAAGTATCAACTCGCAAAGTCGAGCAGCTGCTGTGAGAAAGTCCATAGCATCCTCTTCCTGCACACGCACACACACACACACACACACACACACACACCTCGCATCTGCCTGGCAGCCTCAGCTGAGTGTGTGTGTGTGTCCTCAGTGAGCTTTTAGAGGAAGAGACAGAGGAAGATGAATGATGACCTTTGACCCTTTCAGCGCACTCCCCTTGTTAGTTGGCAGGACCCCAGACTTCTGTCCTTCCTGTGAGAGAGAGAGCATCTTCTGGGCTGTAACAGAGAGTCCCCCCTTCATCTCTCCAGCAGGTTGAGCAGGCAGAAAGGTCATATTGTTCCTGTCCATGACTCACTCTGAGCAGGATGGATGGAGCAGTGGCGCTTTTTATGCCGCGGCGTCGTGCTGTTCGTGCTCAAGGCACGTTGGGGTGCCTCTGTGGATGCCGGTCAATCTCTTCCTGTTTATTTGCTTTTCAAGTTTTCAATAACCGGTGGCATCAAGGACCCCTAAAATACCAGTATTCCAGTTTACTATATTTTTTGGTAGTTTTGGTCATATGATAAATAATAATGTGCAACAAACTCCATCAGGGCAAGAAACACTTTATTCTGAAGAGATGTTTCCCAACCTCAGGAGTTATACACCCAAGAATAAGAGCCTTATAATAAAAAGGACCCAAATTGCAAAAGAGCAAAATAAGCCTTTAACAAAAACTGTGGGTACAGACGCCCACACAAGACAATGTTACTTTTGTCCGCTGTGAGCCACCGTCTTTTTCCTGGGTTTTCTTGGAAAATGCTAAATGTTTGTTCAAAAACAAGAGTGCACAGCCTAAAATATCAGTTCTGAGGCATTTCCTTACCCTTTTTATGTGATGTCATATTGTGATTTGAAGACAATCAAGTCTAAAGATTTCAGCACAACAGAATTAATTTGCGTCCTCGTGAAACAAGTGCTGGGAACATGTCGATGTAGTGACTACTTTCGCTCTCTGCCACTATCCAGGCAATAAGATAACGTTGTTAAAACGAGAGGGGCATATTTATACCATCGACTCCTGTCTCATGACTGACTGCAATCCATGCCACATCTCTTTTGTGCAACAGCAAATATATTATGTCAGAGCTCTTGAAAAAATCAGATCCTGACAGGGAAAAAAACATCCTCATAAATTATTCTCCCCCTAGTGTTCCTCGCTCTTTCATTTCAGTCCTCTTTGTCTCTCTGCCCATGTATCTGTCTGTCTTCCCGCCTGTCTCCGTCTCTGGACATGTGCAGTAGTTGTTCTGCTCTGATGCAAAGTCACTTTTCTCAGACTGCATCATGTCTCGCTGCTCTCCTGCCTCCCACTCGGCTGCTGAGATGGATTTTGTGCTGGAGTCTGCAGACAGCAGCTCGGCCCGTCCTGCACGCTGTGCCTCCAAACTGAGGGCAGCAGTAACCCCAATCTTCTTCTGTTCACTCTACCAGACTTTCAATGTCAATTCTCATTCACCTCTCAGTTCTGCATTTTTCAGTTAACAGTTTGGTTTTATTTTAAGATGTAACCCACATCTGATATCTATATCAACTAAAGGCACAGTCAGAAATAAAGAACACCCCGTCTGTTTTCAACAACTGTACTTTTCTATCTTCTTTTAAACGTGTTACTCTCTATCCTGTTTCTGGCTCAGTCGAGCTGCAATTAATACAATTATTACTGCAATACAATTGATACACCCTTGAGCAGGGCATGCCTCATGCATAGGCCTCCCTTACTCCACAGCTGTACCACCAGGCTGCCATTTTAAATCAGATCGCACGCTCTGTTTAAACGCGATGCCCTAATCCATCACACATCAGGACATCATCTGGGAGTCTGAGAGGGAGGAAGGTGCTGTAGCTGTTTTCCTGGCACAAGAAACCCCCCCCCCCCCCCCCAACTCTTCCAGACAGTATTCGTTCACGTTACAGCTCGAGCTGTGGGTGGCATTACTAAGTTTGTTTTCATGTTGTGGATTTGATTCTGAAGGGAAACGTTTCTTCTCCTCTCAGCTCCTTTTCTTCTGGAAAGATATTTTTCTAGACGTTTTTCTTACAATTTATCTGCCTGTTTCTGGGGTTTCATCGGGATACGAGAGGCCCTCTGGTACCCTGAGCTGGAGAGGTTCATGCTTGGGAAACTGACCGCGGTGTTGAGAGCCGCCTTCCTGTGTCAGACGCTCTGCCAGCAGTATCTGCCTTTCCTCTCTCCCCTCGGCCTGCCTGTGTGTTGGGATATGACAGGGGCTCGCTCTCATGAGCTGGCTTGTTTCAGTAAAAGGATTGTGCTAATATGGAACTGGCAGAGAAGCAGGAAATATTTTCCTAACTGAGGTTGATTAATGGAGTTGGATGGGAGGGGAAAGCGGGAAAGGAACAGGAGCGAGGAGCGAAAAAAAGAAAACTATATGTGATGGGCTTAAGGCTACAAGTACAGGGAGGTAGAGAAAAGTAAATCTCTTGGTAACTGTTAAGGACGGTTTATGTAATTATTTGCGCTAACAGCGAATGGTTGATTACCGGATTAGTTCAACAACAAGAAAATGAAATAAAACCATTCCAACTCAAGGTTCACGTTTCAGCTGTGTCATGCGGCCTCATGTCCGTGATGACGGATGTGTGGACGGCAAGTTTCTTTTCCTCTGTATGGGAACCACTTCTAACAAAAAAATCTAAAATATTTTTTACAATATTAAGTGAAACTACACAGTACACAATACAGTATATAAGTGCCCTAACCCAAAAACCAGAACCACCAGTTTCAGCTTTTAAAATGCAAAAACGTGTGGCTTTTCTGTGTTTTTATATGATTGTAAATTATTTGGGTTAAGTCTTTGGGCTTTGGACTCGTGGTCAAACACAACAAGCTATTTGAAGCTATCATAACTGGCTATGGAATATTGTGATGGGCGTTTTTCACTATTTTCTGACATGTTATTAACTAAATGTTATAAGTCTGGAAAAAAAATGGTTCTTAAAAATGCAGTAAAACTAGTTTTCTGTATTTCTGAGCAGAGGATCCAGGTTGACTGTCTGCAGGTAGTTTGTTTGCTGAGCTTTGCGTTCAGGGGTTGTCCTGGGAAAAATGTTGCTATAATGACGCTGACTGGCAACTTTCCTCGAAATTGATGCGGAGCAGATTCCTCCCGCTCTCGACCCCTGTTGTTTTTACAGCTCGCCTCAGTTCTGGGAGGCTGAGACTAGAGAGAGGAAGCAGACGAGAGAAGAGAGAAGGGGGCCCTCCAACATTTACAACTCTCCAGTTCCTCCGACGTGCGTCGTGCGTTCACTTTTTAGCTTCGTTACACGACATGTTGTACTGAAGCTGAGACAGACTGCGTTTAAGCGGCAGATTTTCACTTCCACGTTGTGGACGAGCAGGGATTGGTCTCCGGGTCTATGGAGCGGACATGTTAACAGCCTACAGAGATTCACAGCACATACGGTACTGACACCAATTGTACGAAGACGCCACGGTCACACATACAGTGCACAGGGATCATAAGACACTGCAAAGTACTGCATGTATCACTCTAAATGTGTGCAGCATATATAAGCTGCTCTGATGCTTGAGGCTATGATGCCTCTCAAGACACTTTACACTCCACACACCGTTAAACAGCTGTTTTAAGTTTTCCTGCAGCACAGTTACAACTGCGTTCCATTCTTTTGTAATTAATCCAAAACAAGGATACATATAAACATTTTGTTGCGGTCACATACATTGAGGGCAATTACTCACAAGACCCACCATGTTGCAACCACCTTTTAACAATTACTCTGGGAGAAATCTACTGTAAAAGAGGCACCGAGACTTATTTCTGCACCAGCAGCAGTCTCAGGAAACTTCAGAGCAATGCAGCTTTGCGACAACTGGAAAAACTCTCACTTGTGCTGTTACCAGGGAGTGTTTTTGGCCCCGATGTTGATCTTTTAATATTAGGTTAAATGTTGTTTAAATATGTATCTGACACATTGAAATAACAGCTGGAGCGTCTTCATCCTAATTCAGCCAAATACTGGAAGTCCTGGTTTAAAAATGTTAAGTTTATAAGATTAACTTACTGATATCATATGAATGATATTTGAAGAATTGAATTGGGAATTTCCAACTCGTGAAATTGACATGACGCGATCCTCAAGAGAGAAGACGTCTCACTCTGTTGGAGTTATTGGACCCACAAAAACACACTGTCCACTCTGATTCTACAGGGACGTTACAGAACTTCAGAGTGCAGACAGCGGCTTGCAGAGCGCACACAGATCCAACAACAGATAAAGATATGATCAGCAGAGGAATTCAGCAAGTTTACACCAGATCTTGTGTTTGTCAAAAAATCTTTCTTGGAAGGTGAAGAAATTCCAAAGTAATTTACATTTCATATATAAAACCGCTCGTACACAATGATCATCACAGGTGATCAGTACATATACTTTTATCTGATAGTACTGTTTGAGTATCCGAGGATGAAGCTTCGCAGGTGGTACTCATTCACCATATGTTTGTGGAGATGCTACTCGTCCTGCCGCCTCCTTTGGATATAAAAACTTTGGCCCTCCGTGCAGGGAAAACCCGACGCCTGCAGTCTAATTGGAGTGAGCAACCGATGAAAAGGCAACTCTCAGGGGGACGTTTTTCTCTGGCAGCTCCTTCTGTTGTCCACCACAACAAGTAATTATGTCGTGCTGAGTTTCTGATACGCATTTAGAGAGACAAACTAGAGTCATATGGAAGTTCATTGCCCTGTGGCGCTTGTCACTGTCGATCCCAAGCTAGTTAGTAGCTAACAGCAGCAACTACCCAATGCAGGTGATTGATAGTTGGCCTCGCCCACCTCAGTGACTGTTGCTGTCCATTCCAGTCTGGCACACATACAGTTTAAAATAATAATGCTGCAGATTATTAGTCATTTGTATTTGTGATTTCAGACAGTAGCGGACAAACGCAGACTTCCTACCTCTAATAGACGACTGTCGATTGTTGGCATCGTATGTTTTCACATTTCACCTTTTATAAAAGAAAAGGCTTTTAGGATGAGGACTAGCCAATGTGTTTGGCAAATGTAATCCAATAACTCGTTCCATCATTTATGGATTTTGTAAGATTCGACCAACCGCAGGTTTTCCTTTTAATGCCCTATCTGACTGTCTGCTCATGCAGTAATCTGCCGCTGTAGCCAGCGGACCGGTAACTCTGTGTCATGCCCTGCCAAGAGCCCCAGAACACCTGAAGGGCCTGGGAGTGTTGACCATAACACAGCCAGCGGGTCATGTGACTGTGCAGGTGGCTGCCAGGCTGGACTCTGTGCTGCTGCCAAACTCCACAGTGACCCAGAGCGTTAGAGGAACTGCAGGAGGGCAGGCTAATTCTTGTCAGGAGGAGGCCTGTCGCCCAGCCCCGAGCAGCCAAACGTACCCTCCTTCCAGCACATTTAACAAGCTAACATTCCTTCTGTGAACTTTTAGTCGTTTTCACAACTGTGCTCTTTGCGGTTTGACTCAAAGCCTTTTGACATTTTCAGCTGTCTGGTCCTGTTAAAGCTGCACTAAGCAGGAGTTTTAAGTAAAAATGCACTCATTTTACCTTCTTAAAACACGTCCTATTCTCTATTGTACCTTCTACCTTATTTATCAAGCGAAATTATGCTATTAGGAGGTCTCTTTCTTTTTGCTACCGTTTGGTATCAGTCTGTGGGCATTTTGCTGATGTTAACAGGATATCAGTATATTAAAGGTCAAAGTTTTTAGTTACCTCTAAATGTGCAACATTCCCTAAAAGCACTTTCTTTGTCATTTATTTGAAAGTATTTGTGTTAAGTGGTGGGAAAGTGAACCAAAAAAGGGAAGGGAAAGAAAGGGGCTGACACTTTTGTCAAAAACGACATCCTGGACAAAACGAAAACCAAAACATCCCCACAAGACTGTGAGAACCTGAACCTGCAGAGCAAGCTTTCTATCTTTGATTCAATTATACAGCATTCGCATTAGCTGCTGACACCACAGCCCCGCTGCAACAGATTAAAATCTTTGGCAAGCTTCTAACGGGGCTATTGATTAGGATTAATTGAAATATCTTGGTGCCTGTTGGAGCTAGGCTTAAATCATGACTAACTTTAGAGAAATACAGTATCTTAATAGGCTGAGGGCGTGTGCCTGCCAGTTGCACATAAATCCAGAGCGCCGGTCTTTTTCTGTCAGTTCTACCCTTGGAGATAAAACGTAATGTAATCCATGTAATCTGCCCTTCTATGGTTTCTTTCGGCTTTTTTATGGGTTGAAACTCCACTACAGGCCAGCAAACTCGCACACATCTGAAACCCAGCTCGTCCACACTCGAGTTTATTGATGGTGGCGTAAACCTCATGCAGCTCCATTTTAAGGGTGATCTCATTGCGGAAGTTCCACGAGTGCTCCGAACCAGCTCGCCTGTGACTTTTAAGTGGCTTTTGTTCCTCTGCAGTCTGAAGGCAGGCCAGAGAAAGACAGTGCAGGCTTTCATAAACGCCTGGCCCTGCTCCTGCAGGTCCTTCTTCAGCTCTCTGGTGGAAACATGGTGCCTGGTGTTTGGGCCCTGGGTGTAATTAACCCGGGAACTCATAAAGAGGCATTCACAGTGGGGTGCATGGCAGGCCCACTCCTGATGCCAGCTCCTGTTGGGCAGCTGATCCTGCTCCAGATGTTTTCCATTAGCATGTTTGCATGCCAGCAATGCCAGAGAATCCAAGGCCTGCTACACCTACTGTATACAGTATACAATGCTCCAGTGTGCTGTGGCTCCATCGAGAAAGCACAGAACATAAACTTGTTAGCATCACAGGGAAAGGTTCCCATGAAAAGGTGGGAGTATGTGAATAAACCAACAGGAAACACATTAGTCTTCAGGTCTGGTTTAGATACAAAACAGCACACACTGAGGTGCTGGTGATTTAGGGTTTTGCTCTCAGACACATTAAGCAGAGATTTTAATCTAGCAGCAGCTCCCTGGATGGCAATGTTGGCGTGTCAGTTGGCCGGTCCACCTCTTTGGTCAAAACTGGAATATCCCAACAACTACTGGGTGGATTGTCACAAGCTTTGGTACAGACATTCATGGTCGTCAGAGGTTGAATCCTACCAACTCTGGTGATTGACCATTAGCAGGTTTGAGTGAAATGTCTCAACACCTATCAGATGAATTGCAATGAAATATGTTAGACATTTTTGTCTCCTCTGGATGAATTGTAATCACTCTGCTGATTTCTTAACTGTATCCACTAGTGCCATCATCACTTCAAAATGTACATTTTTTCAATACTTTGGGTTTTTGACAAAATATCTGTAAGACTAATGAGATATCAACATCAGCATCTTAGCATGTAAATGTGAGTATGTTAACATGCTTATGCTAGCATTTAGCTCAAAGTACAGCCTCACAGAGCTGCTAGCATGGCGGTAGACTCTTGGTCTTCTTGCAACATGGGAGGCTGTGTGTTCCTGTTGGATCAAAAATCTGAATTCTTCATACACCAACCTGCTTCTCTGTTTTACCGACTCAAATACAGTTCTGCCTGTGATGATGTTTGCTTTGCTGGGTTTACTACTGTACATTGGACTGGTGCCTTTGTCAACCGATTGTAAAATAGTCGCAACTTAATGACTCTGCAGTATGAACAAACATAAAGACATTCTGGTAGCCACCCAGGTGCTTGCTTACCCAGCAAGCACCTGGGTGGCTCATGTGTATTCAAAGCTGGAATCATGGCCTGCTGGCTGCTGCAGACACATGCAGCGTTTAAACTGCAGTTGATTATAAGTGCAGTGACTGATTATTTTCTTCTCCCTTTTCTACCATCTCTGTAGACATTTACAGCTTGGTGTAACTCTCACCTCAGGAAAGCAGGCACGCAAATCGAGAACATCGAGGAGGACTTCCGGGATGGACTGAAACTCATGCTGCTGCTGGAGGTCATCTCAGGTAAACCGAATCGTATTTAACAGGATTATCAACCTTATAGGAATAGTTTGACATTTTGGCAAAGAACAAGTATTGTTTAGGAACAAGATGTTGTTTAACTGCCAGACATGCCCGTCATCCTCGAACTGTCTGCCTTCTTGTGTTTTCCCGTCCAGGCGAACGCTTGGCCAAACCAGAAAGAGGCAAGATGAGAGTCCACAAGATCTCCAACGTTAACAAAGCACTCGACTTCATTGCCAGCAAAGGAGTGAAACTGGTGTCTATTGGAGCAGAGGGTGAGTGATGTCACATCTTTCTTGTAATGACATTTTCACCAGAAGGTGAAGGTCAATCACCTGACCTTCTCTGAGTTGGTTTACAGCTCAGATTGTCACCTATTGATTTTAATTAGACCATCAGCCAGACCAATAGCTGCCATTCTGTTGTAAATAGTAATGTATAATGTCGTCGCTGGCCCTCTCTCTCTCGTTACCATGGCAGTGCCGCTGGCTGCTGTGCAGTTTAATGAGATCTTTATTCCAGAGTGTTCCGGCGGAGGTTGTGCTTTGAGTGCATTTTCTCTGAGTAGATCTTAGGATCAGCAATCCCCTCAGGGGCTGAGGCTGCTCATTGTTCAGCACAAATAACTTGGGGATGTCCGTCCTCCTCCCATTGGAGAGTAAACAACTCTTTAGCCGAGTAAACACTCCTTTCTGGCTCTCTCTCTCACTCTTTATCTATTTCCCTCTTTCACAACCAAACACACCCCTCTGGCTGGAATTAACAGAGTTTGCACACGTGTGCTGCAAACCGAAAGTACTCTGTCCACAATATTCGAAGGCTCTTAAAGGGTCAGTTAACCCAATATACATATTATTCTGCAGACCCCTTGTGGTATTTAGCCATGGAGATCATTTTGGTCTTGAGATTTCTTCTGCTGCCACAGTCCAATGGAGGAAAACATACATTTTATTATGTTGCTCAAAACGCTGAAAGATGTCATTTGAAAAACTCAGGAGGAACTTCCAGTAACAATGTCTCGGTTACTCTGGATCACCTACTATCCATACTGTCAACAGTTCCTGCTGGAGCTACTTTATACTGAAGAAATAGTTCCCATTAAAACTGATGACAAATGTCATTTTCAGTGCTCTTTGTTTACACTTTATTATATTGGGATGGCAACAGAGAACTCAAATGCAGAAATAAAAACTTTCGCACCTAAAACCAAAACTGTCTGCATGACAGACAACACTAGAAAATGTTATTGTGGAGTTTTTGATGAAATTACCCTTTTTAGAGTATGAACTCTTGTAAATTAGTTTAATCTATGTTAAACTGGGGATCTGATCTGACTCTCCTGATGGCCCGGGCCTGTCCCACCTCAACACCACCTAATAAGGTTAACCTTTGATAACCATCTCACCCCCAGTGTTCAGCCCGTCTACTGTTTCCATCAGGAGCTTTTTCTTTCTTTTACTGCCAGACACAAAAAAGTGAAAAAACTGAGCTGTAACAAAAAAACAAAAAAAACAGCTGCTACTTCTCCATAAACGTGGATCAATAAAACTACGGTAGTGATTTGTGAATCTTTCCCTGCCAGCTCTATGCCCACGCCCTCGCTGCAAAAATACACAACTTATCAACTCATTTGTGTCTAATATTACGTTTTAAACTATTAAAAAGTCTTAATTTCCTAAGATAAGTGAAAAAATGTATTATTATAACTAGCTCCCAACACAAATCAACATGTTCCAAGAACCTCCTAAAAATCAACGATCTAGGCCTGGGTATCAATACTTTTTTGTACCAATGTAAATGTGACCATGGCAACAAGAATCTCATCAGTCAATAAAAACTATACTCTTGAGGACTGCAGCTAACGATTATTTCCATTATTGATAATTCTGCAGGTTATTTTCTTGATTAATCAATCAATCATTCAATCTATAAAATGCCTGAAAATAATGGCATAATGCCCATCACAGTTTCCCAGTGCTCTACTTCATAAATTAACACAATATTACTACCATATTTGCTTTACTTTTAGAAAACAAGCCCTCCAAAAAGGATAAAAATGACTTGATAAGATGGAGATTTTATTTTTGTTTTTGCAGCGCGAGGTCGGTATAAAAGCTCCTAAAGCCAGACCAGCATTCCAGACAGATTAGCCGCCTTGAATCCCCTCCTGGTCGAGCTGGTCGGCCCTGCAGCCCAGCAGCTCCCTGCTAGCTGTGGTGGTTGGACGGGACTAGCTTGAAGGCTCAGGTCCATGCGAGTCATCAGGGGGTTTGTTGTGGGTGAGGGATGAAGGAGGGGTGGGGTGGGGGTGCAGTTTCAAATGGATTTAGCCGGATTTGTGTTCCTCCCCCAGGTTGACCAGTCATGTTCATTAGGACTAATCTCAACATGTATCTGCATGTGTCAGCCCGGGCGACCGAGCTCGACTTTTTCTGCCTCCTAATTCAATCCGAGCCGTCTTTCACGCCGCGTTACATCTACTGATATCTGACTGACGTCTCGCAGTCCGAGTTTGTCCGACACAGTCGAGCGGCTGTGGAGCTGCCATGCCCCGTGCCTTATTGGATTAGAGGGAGAAACAAATGATTATTGAAGGAGGGCAAACAGGGTGACCTGTTGAAGGGGAAGAGGACTAGACAGAGGTAGTTCATTCACAGCCTCCAACTGCAGCCACACAGCTGATTGACAGCTTAACAGTGTGCTTTCTACAAGTTACACGCTGTTCTTTCTTTCTTTTGCAAGCTTAATTATTAAAAGTGAAATTCTGCAAATTAAAAGTCACTCTAATACTGTGGATAAAAGTTCAGAATGCATTGATTTTCAACTCAAAAGCCATCCAGACATCAAGGTGAAACGTTGCTAAATATAGTTGAAAAGTCTTTTGTCTTTTATGTTTTATAACTTTTGTTTCGTTTTGTGTAAAAATGCTTTTGAAACAATTTATACCAGACATCCTATACAAGTCAAGAAGTGTACAGCTTACATTTTTTAAGGGAGTTTCTCCTTATTCAGACCGTATATAAATAGATTGTAAATCCCTTTAAGGCAAATTAATAAAATTGACTTGACTAGCAGCTCTGTGAGGCTGACCTAAATGCTAACATGCTCACAAAGTGTAATATTTACCCTCCTCACCGTTTTAGTTTAGCGTGTTAGCATGCAAACATTTTCTAGTTAGCACCCAACAAAGTACAGCTGATGCTGAACATTTAACAAATTAAAGGTTCAACCTTATGGTGACGCAAAATTAAAAGTCAGGGGATCACCAAAGTCAGTAGGATTCATCCTCTGGGAACCTTGAATGTCTGTAAAAACAGCAGTCCATTAAATAGCCACGCAGCCAGGATGGTCACTTCAAACCGTATTTAGCCCAGTTTTAACCGCGTCATCGTACCTTGAAATCACAAAGTCAATGCTAACTGGGCGTGCCTGCCAGATGTGAGAAATATAAATGTTGAGTGGCTGCTAAATGTGTAAATCTGAGAATGTAAATGTTATTGCTTTGCCCTCCTTTCAGAGATCGTAGATGGCAATGCTAAGATGACCCTGGGAATGATCTGGACCATAATCCTCCGCTTCGCCATCCAAGACATTTCTGTGGAAGGTACACTGTGTGTGTGTGTGTGTGTGTGTGTGTCCACACGCATCTTATTCATGCGATTCATCAAACTCCTGCTCACTGTCTTCATTTGCAATTGAAAACACTTTTCATTTACACAGTGTCTCAGCATTCAGCCCTTTGTCACGCATCTCACCGAGCTTAAAAAAGCTGCACAGTACCACACATAGTAGACTTGAATGCATGTTTAATTTGAATATGAATGTTTCAGAGACGGCTCTTTTCCTATGGAGGTACAAATGTTGATGTTTTGCTCCTCTCCTTGGTTAACATATATAATGTACTTACAATGTAATCCAATTTAAATGTCAGGAGTGATCAGCCTTGATTTGTTCACCATTAGATTTCAGTGCAGTGAGGTTTTAAAATATGATCTAACTTTTACTGTTTGGGTACAACACAATACAAGACTCCTCTCGGTATCCAACAAGAAAGCATGAAACGTCCGAGCAATCGCACATGCTTCCCATTCACTTCACCTCCACTTAATCCACCACTAAACGGGGATTAGCCGAGAGTCGGTCAAAGTAAAAGCCTGAGAGTTTCTCCAACTTCACAATGATCCCTTCTTCCCAACCGCAGAGACATCTGCCAAAGAGGGTCTCCTGCTGTGGTGCCAGAGGAAGACGGCACCCTACAAGAATGTGAACATCCAAAACTTTCACATCAGGTGAGGCTTTGGGAAGGAAAACATAATAAGAAACAAAAAGAAGGTTATTTTACTCACATGATGCAGTTACAGTTAATAAGATGAGATTGTGGAACCATAGAGTTCAAAGATCTGCGTCACGCAGGGAAACTTAGGGGTCAGTCGTCTGAACCTCTTCACGTTGGGAAACTTCACTTTGGTACCATTTCGTATTTGGCTCGTCCAGGTTACACAACACTCTTCCAGGTGTTCCGCCGTCAAATTGTGTCCGAGCCAGTGCTTGTAAACAGTCCACAAGACTTTTGGTTACTTGTCGAACACTCAAGTTGAGAGGTTTTGCTGAAATTCAAAGACCATCTCTGTGCAGTTTAGTGTCACCGGAGTTTAAATGGCTTGTTTTCATCTGACCAAAGAAACCCAACTTAAAGAGAGGAAGCCTGCAGAGTTTGAACAGACTTTTCCAAGACTAAAATCCATATTGTAGTAACACGTGGTAGCTTTGGAGTATGAATCCCTTCGTCCTGCAGCTATCTCATAGGGGTGCTGCTTGTCTGGTTCAATTATGATTTTATAAGAAATTAAAGCGTTTCAGGATTTCACAAGAATCAGAAATGGTTACTAATTCAGCACAGGCGACGGAAATGGCTTCAGCCCGTGCTGAAGCTGAACAGAGCAGACGTGAATGCAGACAGATTTAATGGAGAACAGACCAGCAGAGGAGATGGCAGTAATCATGCAAACAGTTTATCAAATGACACGAGGATATGAGTTAGCATCCGATGCTAGCACTGTGTGTCTGTTCCTGCAACCAACGGGTTTAGTCAGGCCTCCATCCACGTCACAGGACGCCTCCGTGAGAGCTGAATTATTAAAAGAAGACCACTGTGATCCTCAGATGTGGATGAAAGCCGAGGTGAGAAGAAAGGTAAAGGGAGAGGCCTGATGATCCCGGTGCAGGAGAGGGGGACGGTCAGAGCCGAGGCCTTTGATGTGGTTTCTCTGTGAGAGATGATGGCTGTACATCTCGGGAGATAAGAGGAACACGAGGAAGAGTTCTGATTTAGTTTTCTTTGTACTGCCGCTTCAGGTACAAGAGTAGCCTTGTAAAAATCCCTCTCCGCATTACAAGCACTTTTTTTTATGACAAGTGATACATTAAATAACCCATCTCACTAATGTGTTACTTGCGAGCAGAGAGCTCCGGTAAATCCTCCAGTCCTCCGTCCTGCACCGTCCCATCATACTGCGTTCAGACAGCCATCAAGGCCATGAATCAATGAACCACAGAAGGCCAAACTAAAAACATGTCTTCCAGCTAAACAAACACATAATCATTGATTTCAAGACAAAGTCAGGTTTAACGCTCTTGAACTTTGTGCCACGTTTTAAATGTAGCAGCTTTGCACATTGAAGTACCATATCTATTGTACAGGTTTATTTTTAACCTGAATTCCTGCAGATGGAATAATTTCTTAAGCAGATCTTAAAGCTGCCGTAATCAATGTTTTTATATAAAAATCGATTAAATCACGGTGTAATGGCAAGAAAATGATCACCTGACTCTGCAGTTCCCCTGAGCTCTACGGAGCTTTTTAACATCTTAACAAATAGTTTGATGGCCCACCCCTTTATTGTGTCGGTTCACTCTCACCGCTCTCATAGCGTATCTCCCTCAGGCTTTGGTGGAGACCATAACGGAGCTTAAATTAGTGAAATTGGACTTCCATTTGTGACGTGGAAACTTTAAATGAATGCTAACGTTGCTCTGCGTCCGCTGCATGTGTAAACGGACAGATGTTTGCTCGTTCATATCAACTTTATAAGGTGACAATATGTTAGTTGTGTTCGCAGCTTTTGCGCTGCCCCAAGTGGACAAAAAAACCAAAACTTATTGCATCTTTAACTTAACAAGATACAGCTATACTGCTATAAACAAATGCAGGAAATATATGGATAAAAATGTATGATCTAATGAAAACGTATGTAGCTGGAAGCATACAAGCATACTTCCCTTATGTTTTGAGTGTCGGCGCTGCAGCGTGCTGTAAAAGTTGGACCACATCTGTAAGTAAGTAAGTCACAGTGAGACCACTTGCCAAGAAAAATGACTCTGGAAAATGAAAGTAAAGCAGTACCAAAGTAGCACGTCTGTTCAGTGTACAAATGTGACAAAGCGGGAATTTCTTTCTCTCTGATCATGTGCCAGAATCTGACCCTCACAAGCGAAATGACTGCAATTAACAATTCAGTCCTGGTCCTGGAAAATAATTTGATGGATCATTTTTCACCAAAGGTCCCCTCTTGTTCTTCTTCTTTGACATTATATACTGTAGATTGAGTTTGTTCCAATGCCGCTTTGTTATTCAAAAGTAGATATACATTTTAAATTGTATCTTTTCTTTCTTATTTTCTCCATGTAGGCTGATAGTGGTCAGGTTTGCTCTGTATTACTGTAACGCACCACGTGCCGCTGGGAGGATGTGGGTGTGTTACATGAAACCAATTAGGGAGGCAGACGGAGGGGAATGGTCTCGATCGAAGATTAAAGTCAAATTCCTTCTCTTTTCCTCGGCTCGTTATGTTTCACCTCCCTTTCACCCTCATCACAACTTTTTCTCTCTCTCTCTTTCTCTGCTTCAGCTGGAAAGATGGTTTGGGTTTCTGTGCACTCATTCATCGACACCGTCCAGAGCTCATTGACTATGGAAAACTGCGCAAGGTGAGCGAGCGCTGTCTGACATTAAACCTACAGAGACGCCACAAAGATTGCAAACCACAAATACTAATGCAACAAGTACAAAGTGGCGGGAGACGAGAAGCTGACTGTTAAGCAATTCAGATCAAACCAGGTAAAACAGTAGCTGTACGTTCTCGTGTCTTTGTGTCAACCTGGTTGGAGTATCCTGCTGAGACACAATCAACTTCACAGAGATGTATAAGAATGTTATTCTGCGACTGTAACTCCATGTACAGTAACAACTTACTGGAAATCATTAATACGTACGCACTTCACATTGTAGCTGACAGGAAGAGCATTGGTGCAGAGACTGTGTGCTACTGCAAAACCTTAGAACCAGGAACCAGTCACTGCAATGACTTGTCGTCCTAAGTCTGAAGGTCTTGATGGTCTTATGTGTCTGCTGTTGACAGGACGACCCCATGACCAACCTGAACACAGCCTTCGACGTGGCAGAGAAGTACCTGGACATCCCCAAAATGTTGGACGCAGAAGGTGAGCGGGCAGGGAGGAAAACGATGAGGAGGACAGAGTTTATTTCAAAGAGCAAAATATACTATAATATATTATATATATGATGAAAAGGTCTGCAACACCCAATGTTTTATAACCTCTTGAAACCTACAATCTGACAGCCGCGCCTTTCTTCCTGCAGCGATTAGCCAGATGTGCAAAGCCCTTCACATTCCTCACATTCCTACTTACATCACTTTACATGCTCGTAGCCGAACTGCTGTGTCGGCAGAGTTAATGTGCTTTCAGAAAACAGCCGAGGAGAACCGACAATGACCAAAATCTGGAAGTTTTGAACATCAGCTCTTCACAGATGTGAGATGATAAATGGACTCTTGTTTTTTTGTAGACTGCTTATTGATCTCTAGGCACAGATGTCTTTGGTGTTAACACTCACACGTGCAGCTGTGCAAACAGAGGAACTCACACACACACATGAACTAAAGCTCACTCAGACATTACTGCTCACTCAGTTGTAGTTGTAGTCATCATCTGTGTGTTTCTGTGTTTAAGACGGGCGGCAAAGTTTAAATCAAATCCTCCCTGTTCCCACATCTGGACAGTGACACAGTGTGTTTTTCTTTCCACTCTGGATGTTGTTTATGTGAAGAGCTGAACCCTGGCTCTACTTCCTGTTTCTTTTATTTATCTGTGCTCTGTTTAACAACCTTGACCCCCCCACCCCTCCATCCTCCATCCTCCCCCCTGACCTCCTCTCTTCCCCGCAGACATTGTGGGCACTGCCCGTCCGGACGAGAAGGCCATCATGACCTACGTCTCTAGCTTCTACCACGCCTTCTCTGGCGCCCAGAAGGTATCCTGGATGCAGCGTCTCCTTCCTCTTCCTCCTCCTCCTCTTCCTCACTCCTCTCCGCCCTTGTTTTCTACTTTGGTGTGTCTCTCCTAACAGTGCTCCTTCTCTTCCTGCAGTGCACAACGCCCCCTGCAGGGGTCACTCTCCTTCACTTTCCGCATGGTTCACGCCACCACATGCATGATGGGACAACAACACTCTGTTCTTAGAGGCAATGAGCACAAGTGTATCTCCAGTCTACCTTGCGGTTACGGCGGCATTCACCCCTGATTAGGGTTTTGTTACGCTGACAAGAACTGAGGAGAGTGGGAGGTGCGGCAAAGTTAGTCTGATAAATGATGATGATTGCCTGTGATAAAAGCCATGGGCACTGACGGAGAGAAACAAATTAGCCTGAAGTCTAGCATGGTGGGGGAGATGTAACCATTTAAATGGATGGTTGTGTTCAGCCTCGAGAGCGACAGCTTAAATGGAGGATGGAAGAATGAATTAAATTAAAGCCGGCACTTCATAGTCGAGCAGAAAGCCGTCTTTAATTTTAATGGATACGCACCGCCTGGCTTAACTGTGGAGTCTGTTTCCTTGTTTCTTCACAAGAAAGAAGTGTTGTATCGGCCTTTCTGTGCTGGATAATGAGCGATTGTCTGTTAGTTTGACAGCTACCTTGAAGCACAGCAGAAACTCAGAGATTTTGCTTTGGCTCCTCTCAGACACTCTGGGAGAAGCAGAGCATCACGAAGCACAAGTTACATAAGAGCCAGGTTCATCTGAGAGGCCCGGCAGCAGAGAAAGCATTTCAACACAGCTGTGTTTAAGCAACTCCCATCAAAAATGTCTGTGTATATAAGTGGAGAGAGTGAAGCGGCAGCCTCACTGAAAGCAGTGAAACTGCAGCTGGACTCTGGCTGCTCCTTAAATGAAGTTTGACTAAGTTTAGTTTCAAAATAGAGTTAAATACAAAGTTTAAAAGTTCAAAAACGTTGAATGAAATCACTTGTGACTCTGGTCTTTGTTTAACAGAGTTAATCCTCCATATTTGACACTTATTGGCAGATATTTGATACCAAATCTCTGGTTGTGCTTTTGGATGAACTGCTAGAGGCATTTGGCTTCAGACTGTGAATTCATGTAAACTGTACATGCACACTAAGACCAAAAATGATTGTTTTCACTTCGTCTGCTCACTTCCCACTTAAAATTCAGCTACATTATTCAAATAATCTCTAGGGAAAATTCCATAAAACCAAACCAACTTGGATGCAACCTATAGTTCGACTGGAGATGACTTGTGCACTGCAGCCTCTTCTTGTGATTACGCCCCCTGCTGGACCTTTTGTCTACGCACTCTTTTACTCTTGTGCATATTTCTCCTCTGTCCTCTCTCCCTTTCCTCTGTTCCCTGGGCAGATATCATTAGCACCTTGAGGCCAGATGAGAAGGCCGTCATGACTTATGTGTCGTGTTACTACCACGCGTTCTCAGGCAAGCAGAAGGTGAGAAATGAATATGGGGGAAAAAACTAGACGAATATTAAACAATCTCCAAATTATAACAATCAGTCGTTGTATTGGCCAACATTCATATTTTGGCTGCTTAACTTGACTTTTCAACACTGTGTGACACCAAAAATGACAATATCAGGCAACATAAAGGTTGAAAGATTCCTTTTGTGTGGAACAGGTTTTTATTATTATATCTATTTTTATATACTTATCGGCAATTCTGTTGGTTCTGTAAAATCCCAAAGTCCAAATAGGCCTATAAGTCACATTTTGAGGGCTCCTCTCAGCTCTATGTTTAGCATTTTAGCATCTTTAAGCACATGTTTGGGGTTTTACAGTCCCACAGGTTATGGCAGAAAGACATCGTTAGCAACTAGCTGGTGAACATAGTGGAGCATTTAGAGGCTAAAGAGCCAGATATGTTCCTCAGGGGTTGAAGACAAAAAACAGAGCTTAAATAAGAGTTCATATTGGATTAACACTCATCAGGTGAAGACAAACACGACTCCAAATGAATGCTAATGTTGCTCCATAACTGCTGGAAGTGTAAATAAGCAATTGTTTGCTAACAAGTTCGCCATATCAAGTATATCAATGTTTACTACTTAATGTTAAAACATGCTGTTAATGCAGCTTAATCCTAAATGTTGGTCATGTAGTAACTGAGCTAGCAGAAAAAAGAGTTAACCTCCAGGAACCAGTGTGAGATCTAGCAACAACACAGATTCACATTGCACATCTTATCTCCAAGCAGAACTTGGAAACTATTTCATTTTTACGTGCGTCAAAGTGCTATGACTTCATACATTTTTATAGCGGGCGGCCCCCGGTGGGAAACCAAACCTTTAGTTATTCAGAACCTCCTTATCTGCCGTATTTCAGCAGCGTATTGATCCTTGAGAACACGCTCAACCTTTCTCCTCTGCCAGCATGAAGTGCGCTCTCAGTGGAATACATTATGCCAAAGACATACAAAATGTTTCGAAATGTCCCCATAAACGACATCGCACCAACTATTCCTTCACAAAGAAAGTTTGTGCATCTGGTGTGTAATCTTTACAGTCCACAAAGTCACAGAGATAAGAATAGTTTTCTTCTGAAAGTGAAATATCTGATGACCGGATAAGTTTGAGGTATTTGTAGAAAGACTCTTGGATCCATCTGGATCAAATAATATAATATTAGTTATAACATAATAAATATGTTTAACCAGTTTTCTAAAGTGTAACACTGTTCCCTAATAAAATAAATGAGAAATCTCCTATTTTGTACAATGCAAGAAAAACATTACCGAAAATATACAGCAGTGGAAAATAACATGAATATAAAGTAATAGAAGTGCAGGGTAGTAGATCGCATGGAGGTCACTGAGGTCATAGTCTTGGTGATATTTTTGGGAATACAGGCCGGTTTAATGACCTGGGGCAGAGTTTACATTTTACATATGAGGGTGGTGTTTTATAAATCCAAGCTTCCGCGCCGGATCGATCTTTGTTTGAATTATAGTGTCAAAACCTGCAAAAGGAAAAAAAAAGGTTCTGTTGTGCAGTAGAATTAACTTGAAAACTGGAAAAACCTTGAAAACTGCCGTAAGAGTCGTTAAAGACCTTCTGGCTCCAGGTGAGCTTAAAGGGTAATGAGAATACACGAGAGTCGAACTCGAGCTAGGTCCTCGTTGGCTTCATAGATCAACTGTATTGCCTTAATCAATCCTTCCAGTGTCCTCTCTCTGCGACCTCTGATGTCAGGACAAAGTAATCCATAAAAGAGGTCCCGGCTGTCAGTAAACAGGCCCAGCGCACAAACACTGGCTCACAGAAGCACGACCTGCACATCCTGGCTCTCCTTTTAAGGCAGCTCGCCTGCTGCTCCTGGTGGAGCTCCCGGAGCATGTCTCCGACCGAGCCAAGTTTCCCCCCGTGATCTTCTGACAGAGGAGGCTGGAAGCAGTCCTCTGAGTGGGATGCCAGCCTCTGAGCTATGAAATAGGGGTGGGAGGGAGATTCAAGCCAGTCTTACTCTGTCTGTACTCTCTAAAAGGACACTGCTGCGAGGTCACGCTGCCTTTTACATCGACCAATTTCCACGTCGAGCCTTTTAGAGGGAAATCAATGCAATTGTGCTGTTTGGGTTGATTCATAGCAATCGCAGATGGATTTCTTTCTATTTTGATATTATCTGACACTTTAAAATACTGCTGTAAAGTTTTACATCTAGCTGAATGTTTCACATTTCAAATCCACTGCATAGCTCCTGGACTTTCTGCATGTTGCTTAAAGCTCTCTACATTTTCTCTAAAAGTCTCCTGCTCTTGTTTTCAGCGAGCTTTCCTGACCACATTTGCTCATCTTGAACCCAAAGGGTTAACTGACTACATGTTGTCATGGAAACTCTGCTTTGCTCATGCATTGCCAGTCCAGTGATGAAGACTGACGGGCCATGTTAACCAAATTGTGTGTGTGTGTGTCATGGACGAGCCCCTCTTTACCCCCACCGGGCTGTTTTTATTCTCACGGGGATCCTCGCTCCTCGGTCTCTGTATGTAGGTTGAGAGGCTAAAATAAGAAACTGCGCACTCCTCTTCTATAAAAAGAGAGAAAGGTGCCCCTATACCTGACGCCCGGTACAATGTGATGCGTCCTTGTTAAAGCTCTGAGTTGTCGCTGTCACTCTCAGCAGTCCTTCTTGCTGGAAACAGACATTAAATTATTAATCTTAGGACATTTAGGTGACATTCACGGGGGCAAAACACAAACCCAGACAGTGTTGCAGAGATAGCATCACGCAGTAGCGGCCCTGGTTTTAGCATTGTTGCTGATCCATTGCTTCATCCTCAAAATAATGTTGGAGTGCTTGTGTAGGCAGCGCAGACATATGTGTGCAGAAATAACAATGTAAAAATAATCATTTTCAAGAAAATTGGCCTGCATTCAATATTATTCTATTCTAAAGTACAGACATTTTAGCAGCAAAATATACTTAAAGAATATTATTTAGTATTTGTTCTGCTGAAAAAAGGCCTCTGTGACTGAGATATTATTATATATGACATTATTAGATTGTTAATGTTGATGGATAAATGTGTAAGTAGCATTTTAGTCCAATGGTTACCCCAAGCCCTACAAACCTACTTTGTCGGGCCACTGGTTAATTAACAATATATTGTGTTTTATTAGCTCATCATATGTTTTCTTCATTCTTAACAGCGGCCATATAGAAGTAGTGGAGTAAAAAGTACTATATTTTCCTCTGTCATGTAGTGGAGTTAAAGTATACGGAAATACGAATAAGTACAGTACACATACAGTACCCCAAAATTATATTTATGTAAATGTACTTAGTTACACTCAAATTTCACTTTGACATCACAGATCTTACACCAAATATACATCCATGAACACGGCCAAAGTGCTTCCACTCAGCTGTGGGTCTCACTGTTTCTCCCCTCGTCATCCAGGCAGAGACGGCGGCCAACAGGATCTGCAAGGTGCTGGCTGTCAACCAAGAGAATGAGCAGCTGATGGAGGACTATGAAAAGCTGGCCAGTGATGTGAGCACGCCCCGATTTTCTTTCCTATAACTGTCCCGCACCTCCTGTTCCCTCCGAACTCCCTGCTCTCCTTTTTAAAACCGCTCCCTCGCCTCCCAGCCCCCGGAGGGGGGTTTGTGCTCCGTGCAGGTTCAGGTGCAGGTTCAGGACCACAAGCAGGGCAGATTAAAGGCAGCCAGGAAAACTGTTTTCCACTGTTTGTTTGAGGCTTAAGCATAAAAAAGTGTCTGAATGTAATTTTCATAAGACTGTGTTTTTGCCTGTTTTAGTTCATTTACAATCAACTGCAATACATTTTCAGAGTTTTTCGATTGATTAAGGCTAATTCTGATCATCCAGAACGACTTTGGTTTCAGTTCATGTCAGTACCACATGAAGAGGAACCAGAAGAGACTTTAAAAAATCACTTGATATTCGTGTTAAAGCTGAAACCATTTGTCGATCAACAGAAAATGAACCGGCTGCTAATTGATTAATGCCAAATATTTGATGGTTCCAGCTTCTCAAATGTGAGAGTTTGCTGCTTGTGTGATTATAAACTGAATATCTTTGATTGAACAAAAAGATATGTTAATACATCAAGTTTGGTTTTAGGAAATTGTGATTGTGAGAAATAGTTTTTTTCCCAATATTTTCTGAAAAATAATTAATCTATATTGAATATTGAAAAGAATCTCCAATTTAATCAATAAAAAAAATAACCATTAGTTGCAGCCCAAATTCTTATTTCATTATAGGGAGCATGTATTTGTCTCAAGTAGAACTAGACTGATAGATTGACAGATATTAGTTTTTAGCAGCAATGAAAACAACACACAAATTGTGCTAAATGGGATGAAACATGCAAAAACTTTTTGCAAGAACTGATCAACAAACCAATTACCTAACTATCTCAACCTGTATTTTTCTTTTGCTGACATACATCCACTATACCTCTCTATCTTCCCCTCCCCTTTCCTTTTTATCTGCATGGTTCTCCATTGCATCTCCATTTTCTTTCCTTTGAATGGTACTTGTTTCTCCTTCATCCCCTTTTTCTTATTCTCACCCTTCAACACACACACACACACACACACACACACACTTGCCCACACACCACCATTATTAATACCCCAGCTGTTGGAGTGGATCCGTCGCACCATCCCCTGGCTGGAGAACCGCCTGCCGGAGAACACCATGCAGGCCATGCAGCAGAAGCTGGAGGACTTCAGAGATTACCGCCGTCTCCACAAGCCGCCCAAAGTGCAGGAGAAGTGCCAGCTGGAGATCAACTTCAACACCCTGCAGACCAAGCTGAGGCTCAGCAACAGGCCCGCCTTCATGCCCTCAGAGGGAAAGATGGTCTCGGTAGGTTACAGCAACACAATCTTAGAAGAAAAGTTTCGACAGCCAAACTTTGATGGGCATGAGTGGTTAAAGAGTTGCGTTAGCTTACGTGAGTCATGTAGGCACATGATGCCAGGGATCATTTGAGCCCATTTTTAACCTGTGTGTCACATGGTTGCTTATTTGCTTTGTAATGTCCATCTACAGTACAGCCCAAATATGGTTTAGAGCATAGTTACCACCTGATGCCATATTCTTATGTTTGTTTCTCCTTTTCTTTTGGCAAGAATGAATTCTCAAGTATTCTCCTTTCTCTCCTACAGGACATTAACAACGCGTGGGGAAACCTAGAGGGAGCAGAGAAAGGCTACGAAGAGTGGCTCCTCAATGAGATTCGCAGGCTGGAAAGACTCGACCACCTGGCGGAGAAATTCCGCCAGAAAGCAGCCATCCATGAAGCCTGGACTGAAGGTACTGAGTGTTTGAGAGGAGACGCACTGTCTGAATTTAAAGATCCAGCTCCTCTGTTTTAGTCTCATGTGCCTCAAACTGCCCGTAAAAGACCACAACAAAGTCAAAATATTACAGCCTATGAACATATTTGGGGTGTTAGCTTGTGTAAAGATGTAAACTTAAAAATCATTCTAAACAGACAAATGTAATTGTTGATAGATTTGAGATGCTTTTTTTTTTGTATCTTAGTTTTACCTGTGTATTTTCTGTGTCTCCCCCTGCAGGTAAGGAGGAAATGCTGCAGAAGCGTGACTACGAGACGGCCTCTCTGTCAGAGATCAAGGCCCTGCTGAAGAAACACGAGGCCTTCGAGAGCGATCTGGCTGCACATCAGGACCGCGTGGAGCAGATCGCAGCCATCGCACAGGAGTTAAAGTAAGAGATGATGAGCAACAGCAGCCAGGGTTGATGGGAAAAACAGTGTGCCTGCTACCGTCTATTGATCAATAAAAGATAACATAGTGTATGTATATATTGTATTGATCATCTCTCTATGTTGTGTTGTTGTTTGTAGTGATCTCCAATGGTTTTTTGATCATTTTTTATTCATTATAAACATCAAACCTTTTTTCACTTAACTTTCAGATGTAAATGATGAAACACTGAAAAACAGAAAGAGGAATAAAGAAACGTGACTTAAAGAAACCCTGTAGAGGCTTTTCAAAACTTTTCACACTATAAAAAAAGACAGATAATTATAATGAATCTCTTGTTCCTTCGTCTGTTCGTGCTCCAGTGAGCTGGACTACTACGACTCCCCGAGTGTGAACGCTCGCTGCCAGCGGATTTGCGACCAGTGGGACGCTCTGGGAGCTATGACCCAGAAACGCAGCGAGGCTTTGCAGGTGAGAAGGGTTTAAAAAAAAAAAAAAAAGAGTATTGAAAGAAATAAGAACTAGAACTAAAGGAGTTGCTGAAAAATCCCATTTCAAACTTTTAAGATCACTCGCTTTGTTACCCCTGTTTTTAAGATCCCTCTTTCCTTCTTGGTGCTGGCTAGAGCAGAAATAATTTCACATTCAGAGATGAAAGTGTTCTCCTTCACAGTGAGAGGCTGTGAAGAGCGTATTTGATTTTCAGGATTCCCGCTGGCCTTGAAAATCCTTTAAAGTTTGGAGATTTTTGTATTTGTAAAAACATGACTCTCAAATCCATCTATATATGCCCCAGCTCTCTGGAAGTTCATAAATAAAAGGGAGCCTTCGCACATTCTTGAGTTTCGACCCCCAAGACTTTGAAGGTCAATGAAAAGCCTGCAAAGTTGTGCGCTAACCTTGTTTTTCACGCTCAACAACAGAGAACTGAGAAGCTGCTCGAAACCATCGACCAGCTGTACCTTGAGTTTGCCAAAAGAGCGGCTCCATTCAACAACTGGATGGAGGGCGCCATGGAGGACCTGCAGGATACTTTTATCGTCCACACCATTGAAGAGATCCAGGTGAGCACAGAGAGGACACACAGAGAAGGATAATGACTATATTTACCCCGGAAGTAGTAACATTCAGCATGTAAACAGTTGTGGAGCTATGAACAAAACAAAATGTTGTAAATATATATGTAAAAGTTTGACATTTTGGAAAAATACGTTTATTTGCTTTCTTGCAGAAAAGACTGATACCACTCATGTTTGACTTGTAAATGTCAGGCTACAGACAGCAGCCTGTTAGCTTAGCTTAGCTGAGCATTAAGACTGAAAACTT
>JAVQJL010011409.1:0-27331 GCA_036024295.1 Nannoperca obscura
GCAATGCGCATGTGCGGCCAAATGAACGACTTACTCAGTCTCTGAGAGGAATAGTTCACATTAGTTCATAGGAAAGGAGTAGTTCATTGAACTACTTACTCATGAACTACACATCACTAATATGCATGCATGTTGAAATGTGCAAGTATCCACATACTTTTGGCCACAGATCATATCAGTATAAGATAAGAACTTTATTCATCCTGGGGAATATTGTTGTGCAGCAGTAAAAAGTAGGAAAGAGTACAAATATAAAAATATCAAACAGAAAATCCAAAATATACACAATTCAAAAAATAAACAAGGTAACGGTAAGGTTGCATACTGTTTAAAGTTCTCTGTCACACACATCTCTGCTATTTTCCCTCCAGTTACATTGTGATGACCTGAAGAGTCATTTATTAACATAATTAGATGTCGACAGGAATAAAACCTGAAAACCAACGGCTACACCTCTCTCTCACTCTCTCTCTCACTCTCTCTCTCTCTCACCAATACACCGATAGAAGCCTGACACAGAGATTGAGATAAAAAGAAAGAAAGACAGGCAGAAAAGACAGATATATATAACAGAAGAAGAAAGATTGGCCTTTTCTTGTTTCATCATTCAGAAGGCCCTGGGTGTGATTGCCTCTCTGTGTTCGAGATGAGCTATCAGTAACTGTGCTGTTAAAGTCAAGCAGCTACTGACTCTGCTCCTCTGGTTGGGGGATCTGAGAGTAAAGAAAAAAGAGCAGCACAGTTAACTCTGTCCCTGTTCAGTAACACAGCTCTCTGCTCACACAACCACCAAAATATGCAAAAACGTGAAAACAAGTTTGGGATCATGACAAGTGGGATCATGACCGGTATAATTTCTTCAGAAAATCAATAACTCACCCTGAAAAGTTTTCCTCTCTTGAAAACTGTGATTTGAGATCGAACGGACAACTTCAGCCCTGTTTTGTAACTGAGGACTGGTTAAAGGAGGAGGTCACTTTTACTCCTGTAAGGTCACTCCATTTTCTGGCTGATCCAACAAAAGTAAACCCAAATTAGAGAACAGCCTATTATTACTACTGACGTGGCATCAGTCTATCTGGCGTTCCACTCATGAACAAGACACAGAGATGCTTGAACTCCTTGTCTTGGGGCAGTTCACCAAAGTCTTGGAAATGTAAGATGTGAACAAGTTAAGGTTCGCAAGTTAAAGCAAACAACACAGGGCAGTCACCCAGAAGACGTGGCCTGCATCAAACCAGAAGTCAACAATGACTTACTTTAACTTACTTACGTAAGCTTGTGAGTTGCTTGTGAGTGTAAACATCTGTGAAGATTTATTTTGATAACCTGATTTTCTTGTTTATTGAGAGAATTTGCTGAATTTAATTAACGGTAAGTATGTATAGCCTACAGTATATGTATAGTATTTTGTTCCTTAATTTAGATAGGGAACTACATAATATGCTGCACTTGCCTGTAATGTTGGTGGTTGGCAGAGTGATATAATGTAAAACAGTGCAGTGTGTCAGTGTCTGTTGAAGCGGACCAAGTTACACAGATGAAGCTGTGCCCGTGCTCTTGCTTTACCCATGTGCCACTTTTAATTCAGTAACTATCAAGTTTGAAGTTAATGCTAAGAGTAGGCCTACCCAGTGTTACACTAGCTTACAGCTAATATGTGAACACGTAAATTGACTGTTTGGGTCAAATACACACAAAGATATTTAGAAAGTATTCCATTATTGCCTCAGATTGTTGTTTACCTGTTTACCTTGTTTAGATTGTAGTCGTTAGAGGGTTTTCCACTCAGGATCTGCTGGATTACATGTGGAATTTCCCCAGTTGTATCTGTGATTGTTTATAGACTCTGCACATTGGGTGGATACTTGGTTAACTGATGTTTTTCTTTTAAATTGTAACTGTAAAACTGTAAAATTTCAGTTTAATGAGTAACTAAATAAGGTGGGCATCAATCATGGACTTAAGAAAGAGTTCAAATTCCACCAGTGCAATTATAATGTTCTAATTATATTACTTTTATTGCTTAAATAAATGTTTTAACAAGTCTTTGCACCTTCTCCACAGTGCCAGGAATATTTTTTAATTAATCTATTTATATTTTCTCTTTCTTTCTTTCTTTTGTTCCTAAAATTGACAAATTTGAAGTCATTGACTCTAAAGATATGATAATCTACATTAATAAACAATATTTTATGTAAGCACTTATTTCCCTGTAAAAGCACTTCAAATCAGTCAATTAATCAATTGCTTAAATTGTGTTTAATTGTAGAATAACTAAGGTCTGTAAAACTGACACATTCCCAGAAACAATGAAGCGATTCACTTTTTAAAGCCCTTTGATCCCCTTTTAATCCTTATTATTATCCCTGAATAACAATGATAAACTTTCTGACACTGTGGGTCTGTGTCAACAAAGCTTGTCGTGTCACATGCTTCCACAGACACACCCAACATCGACTCTTTATAAGTGACCCGTTTCCCACCAAGATTTATTTCAACAGACTGACCGGACAAGAGTCCACCTGAGCTGTGAGCTCTCCTCTCCATGATGATGATGCAGGTAGGAGCTCAACCACCAAAAGCTTGTCTGATCGAATTACTTATTCTTATCGTGTGCTGACAATTAAGAATGTATCATGTTATTAATGATAAGCATTCGTTTTAGTAACCTTATTAGTAGTAATAGTTAGAGTAAGAGTAAGAGTAAGAGTTACATATACTAAAAATTTAGAAAAGCAGAACTACAGCTAACATAATAAATACAGCAACATGAGAAAATCTACTAACCTTATTCAGTAAAGAAAATATTTGATTTTCCTTTTTAAATAAACAGTTAAAGGTTTGTGTTATTTATAGATTGAAGTCTATAGGCACGGAATTAAAGTTTTCTAATAGCTGATCTAAACCATTTAACCATTTAATGTTGCTATTGTTCCTCAAATCAATTAAAAGATAGCAAGTTAAAGCATAGTTAAATGATATTGTCAATATTATTGTTGACTATAGTGTGGTTAGTTACATATTAACAGGCACTCAGTTTCGTTGAACACACATTCCAGACTTGAGACCTATGAACTCACAGCACAGAGAATAGATGTAAATAGATATTTTAGAGTATAATATAGAGTATAATGTTTGGTGACTATTTCATTAAACCAAACCTGATTTCAGACTAGTAATAAACACAACTCTTCTGTAATGTGATAGTGACTGACACAGCAGGGAAAACCCCAGTGTTGTAACTGTTGTGTGCTCGTGGTGATGTAACTGGGTAGTTTTCTAAGCAGTGACAAATGCTCACACTGATAATCCATGTGACTTATCAATAAGTGCAGGTAATTACTGTGAAAAGTGCTGTGGACAAAGAAACTGTTAAATATAACAGCCATAGCCAAGTACAGGTTTGATAGAAAAGCACATGATTCAAATACTGCTAGTGGAATCATTTCATTTAAGTGCTATTAAATCTTAAAATACACATCAACTTTTTATATTAAAGGGTTAGGGTTAGTTGGAAGGTTGGAAGAAGAAAGGAGGGATATGGACAACAATATGTATGTATCAGTGGAAGTGTATCAGTTCACAAAATTGGAGGAAGTTTATTGGGAAAGCCTGGTAAAGTATTTTATTACACCCTCTCAGACCCACTATGATGGCTACTCCCCAGTTTGCTGGATTATTATCATGTTTCCTGGGATTTTATTGGGTTATGTGTTATTAAAGACTTTTGGAGAGGGATATATGATGCTTTACAAGATATTTTCAGATGTCATGTGCCCCTGGGGGAATATAAGAGACAAGTATTTCCTAAATATATAGCTGGTAAAAAAAAGAACTCTTATGAGGAAATGGTTATCATAGGAGAGCCCAAATTTAAATGCATGGATGTACATTTTATTAATATACTTTATTTATAATAATTGTTATTATAATAATAATTAGTTTGATGCTAATTGTCAATTAAAATATTTAAATTTAAAATAGGAAAGGTGCTGTAGATATTATTAATCTCTTTCCTTTTGCATCCAGGTAACATTATTCGTAGCTCTGCAGGTTTCCGTGGCCTCCGTTCAGTCTATCTCCCAGTTTTATCTGCCCATCGACTGTGATGATATTCATCGCCATGACAACACCAGCTCCAGCGGGGTGTACACCATCTACCCAGGAGGTCCCACCACACCCCTGCATGTCTACTGTGACATGGACACTGATGGAGGCAGATGGACTGTCAGTACAGCGCATACTTGATCAGATTTGATAATCATATGATAGCACATATCTGTCCATTCAGGCAATCATAGAATTTAAAAAAAAGGAAGAAAAATCCTCTGGGTTGAAACGAGGGCTTTGTTGAAAAGTGAACTTTAATTTGGACTTGAGTTGTAAGAAGGACTGAAGACTTGACTTATAATCTCAAAGGCTCAACTTCTGAACAATATCCTCCTGGGACCCAAGGAAAAAAAGTGTCTTCCAATTTTCTTTTCTGAATATTAAACCTGTGCAGGATTGCTCTCAGTAAAAGCTGCAATAACAGCTTTGAAAGGAAAGTGATTGTTGTGTCATTTTAATGGTCAGCATTTGGACCTTAAAGATTTACAACTCCTATTTTCTTATGAAGACTTGTGACATGGGGATATATATATATATATATATATATATATATATGGGCACCGGCACCTTAAGCTCTCTAATTGACACATTTTATCTTGTTGATTTTACCTTTGGACAGAGAGAGGCTAGCTGTTTCCCCTGCTTCCAATCTTTATGTTAAGCTAAGCTAACCAACTGTTGGCTCCAGCTCTATATTTAGCAATATTTAACTCATATTTACGTTAGTCTTCACTTTCCCTCAACTCCAAGAATCCTTTTAATCCCTTTTAAAATCAATGTTTGCTCATCTGATTTGTAAAATACATGATATGATACAGTCAAATCTCAGATGTTGTGCCTACAGCTTGTTCTACTGCCTACAAATGGCCAAATATTTAAAGAGTGCAGCTTGAAATTTCTCTTTGGAAATACTTAAATTTACTTGAGATGTAACATGGTAACAAGACCATCACCAGCCCGTTTCTGAAATAGATTTTCTTGCTTATTGAATGTATATTATTACAATTTCTCTCTCTTCCAATTATCCCTCTCAGGTATTTCAGATGAGGAGGGATGGGACTGAAAACTTTTACAGACCCTGGAGCCACTATAAAACTGGATTTGGGAATGTAGCTGGAGAATATTGGATTGGTGAGTTCATGAGGGAAAATACATTAAAACATTGTATCTGTGCTGCTTTCCTTCTTGATTTACTTAGAGACAAAGTAGAAGGTGTGATTTGTTGATTGGTGAAGGTTGAGAAGTAGAATGAAGGGAAAAGAGGTAACAAAATGTAGAGTAAATATAAATTGGGGGTTTCTGCAGGAGCTGAAATGAAGCAGATCTTTGTGCATCTTTTCAGGCCTGGAAAATATCTTCTTGCTGACTATGAGGAAGAAGAATGAGCTCCGGGTTGACATGGAGGACTGGGAGGGAGGGAAGGCTTCCGCCCAGTACTCCTCCTTCTCAATCGATAGCGAAAACGCTGGATATCCGCTTCACCTGGGCACCTTCACTGGCGGAGTGGCAGGTGAGGAACATTTCATTTAGATTTGAATATCAAGGCTTAAGGATGAATATACTGTAAGTAATACAGGGTGTTCTTTTATGAAAAAAGACTGCATTTCAGCAAAGGCCCTTGCTGTTTCTGACTTCCCACTGCTCCTCTAATCAGCACATCAGCTGTGTTGTTTCAACTGAAATTACTAGAAAAGCATATACAATACAGTTAAACAACATAAACGTATGAAATCCAAATAGCATATGATACAGGTACTGTGTAAAGGTGGGTTAAAATAGCACCAGTGAAAACATTGTTGGTTCTCAATAAACCATTTCTTAACATTACACCGAAAAGAATAAAATAATGGGGACTCTAATTGGTTGTAGAACTCTATTTCATGGGCGTGGTGCTCTGAAGGAAAAGACGGCTGGGCTAAATTCTTCTTGCTAAAGTGCTTTCTGCGTTTATCATCCTCTATTTAAAGCACATACATGTTCTGTACTTAAGTGTACATTCAGATACTTACAAACAAAACAAAAAAGGTAACTTAAATCATCCACTGGCAAAATGATAATACAGTAGCAGATCGCCTATAAATTGGTTTTGTGTTTATTTCTAGGGGACAGTTTGACAAATCAAAACAACATGAAGTTTACCACGTTTGACAAAGACCAGGACCTGTGGGATAAAAACTGCGCTCAGCATTTTCTAGGAGGATTCTGGTACAATGCCTGCCACATGGCTAACCCCACTGGCATGTACGCACCTCATGGTGCCATCGGATTTGAAAACGTTCATGTCATTTGGCACTCGTGGAAGGGCTGGAACTACTCCCTGAAGACTATAGCCATGAAGATGAGATCAGTCACTAAGTGTTCATGCACGTGACATGGGCCAGTATGATCTCTAGCACGTGTTATTCTTATTCAATACCAACAATATGTATTCTTTAAAAAATACAATCAGTCAGAAAGTTTTTGTTTTTATTACCTGATGTTAATTTCTACTGTTTATTAAGTCTCTTATCTTCTTATGTTACATTTTGTGAAGAACTTTGTGGACATTAGTTTTGATAAGTCTTAAATAAATGTTATTACTGTATTATTATTAATAGTAGTAGTAGTAGTCATTAGTAGATCTGGTATTTTATCTGTCATTTTGAAACTATACAGTATGTCATTCTGGAAGAAGAAAAGTGGATTTGTTTATTGTGGCACTGCAAAGATTTAGAAAATTAATTTCATGTTGTTTTCTATTGTCCCCTACTGTGATCCACGCAATATGTTGTTTACTAAGACAAGACAAGAGTCAGTAGCCATGCTATGCTAGCAGCTTTGTGAGTCTGTACTTAGGCACAGTGGTGCTTTGAGCTAATTGCTAACATCAACTTGCTAACATGCTGATATTTAGCAGGTGCAATGTTTACAAGGTCCTCCATCTTAGTCTAGTGTATTAGCACTTTGAAAGGCGTAACGAAATGAACAAATTCAATTGTTGACCTGCTGATGGCGCTAGATGAAAAGATAAGGGATCAGCAAAATAGGATTCAATGTTTGGAAAGCACATTTGCTGCCAATCCATCATGTAGATTCTGAGATATTTCACAGGATCAAGTACTTTGACTTTAAAAGTTTAAAAAGACTGTTTGACCCAAGCATTTCTCAGGTTTACAGGTTAATAACCGACACGTTAACTAAACCCACGGTGTCGCCTTTGTGTTGCCTCTGTGGGAGAGACAGACAGGTGTGTCTCAACAGGTAGACTGACGTCATCGCACACATGCAAATAGAAGCCACAACATGGAGGGATGTGGTGCTGGAAGAAGAAGAGGACAAACTACTGACACAAAGATATTACTATAGTATTTCTAATAGGTTCCGTTTTTATTCGGTTTTTCATATAGTTTTTGAAACCAGTAACACATCACAGCAAAAACCACATTATAACACATTTCAGACATGAACATACATTTTAATTTCCAATTCCATGTTTAAACAATTCGTTTATTGGTTCGTCTGTCAGCTAATGTAAATGCACGGGTGCCTTTGCTAAAACTGTTCAACATGAACCAAAATAACGAATGTTTCTTTTGTATATTTTATATTTTCATACAAAATAACAAGCAAATTCTACCTTGTGATTTACAAAAAGAGCAAGAACATGTGTCATTTCTGGTAAAACGTGCATTTTTGGGGGGTAAAATTCCTCAAAATAGGCCTATATCAGTTTTAACAGCACTTGAGTAAATGTACTTAAATTACTTTCCACCAATGGGTGTCACCAAAGTTAGGATTCACCGTCATGTAAATCGCACAAATCACCGCCATGTAAATCACTTTACTGCGCGGTTTTTACGCAGGACTTGTCCAATAGGCCGGTAGTTGTAGGTTGTAACTGAAGTGTATTCGTGATTTACTGCCAGACAATATATCGTGTGTTTATTTAAAGGTCCCGGCTTCCAGGAGCGTTTATGGTGAAAATAACCTCAAGCTGCTTCTTTAAGATAAAACAAGCAGAAACGCCGCTGGCAGGTTTTTCCACCCGGTTCCTCCCCCCCCCCCCCCTCTCGCTCTCTCTCTCTCTCTCTCTCTCTCTCTCTGTGGGACCCAAACTTGTTTCAGGAAAAAAAAGCGCCTGAACATAATTTTTTCTCTCGCTGGCTGGAAGAAACAAGGACAGCCGCGTCCGTGCCAAGGAGAAGGCGTATACTTCCTTCAAACATTTCCTCCGCCATCTCCGCTTTCGAGACTCAAAAAGTTTTGTGGGATCTTTGTGACGAGAGGACTTGTTGTTATTGTTGTTGTTTTTTGCCTTCCACCACCTGGTTGTTTATAAAAACAACAGAACTTTTGCAGACATGGACTGGGGAACAGATCTTTGGGTAAGTCTGACAGCTGACACAGGAGAAGCGGAGCCGTCTGGGAGAAAAAACACCTTCAACATCCTTTAAGAGTAGGCTGTCCTGCGATTGTTTTCGACGAACAATATGTTCACGGGACTCCTGTTTATACACGGTGGGGCCCGGGTTAAATAATCTTCAGCAGGACACTTTCTGTGAAGCCTGCAGCCAGAGGATTTCGCAACTTCTGCTGCATACCTTATCATAAGCAGAGGGGAAAGAGGTTTATTACTCTTTCTGGCCACCTTATCTACACACTGTAGGCTAAAGGTGTGCTCCACCACCCCCTTTTCTGGTTCTCGCTCCACCTTTCATGCATGGACCTGAGCTTTGCTTTGTGACATGCACTTCTCAGGAAAGTGTGGAGGTTTCTTGCAGGCTTTCCTCTGTTGGAGGCTCATTTGGGTGACTGGTCAGTGTGTCTCTCAGCAGTGAACCACAGTGATGGTCATCATGTCAGACAACCTCCTCATCACACACACACACACACACACACACACTAGTGCCCTTTGTGGAGTCAGTGGAAGTAAAAGTAAAGGGATTTAACAGGAGTGGCCACAGATCCAGGGCTGCCAGTAACAATAAGTTACATTTTGATTAGTTTCCTGATTAATCAACCAGTTTGGTCTGTGAGAAGTGAATACAAAATGACTTGTTTTTGTCCAACCTGCAGTCCAAACCCGAAGACATCCTGTTTACTACCTCAGGAAATCCTCACATTTGAGATGCAAATATTTTACATTTTTGCTTGATAAATGGTGAATCAATTGTTAAAATAGTCCCTGATCCATTTACTCATAATCTACAGTCTATATCTTCAATGGTATGTGCACGGTGTGTCTTTTGGCTCAAACCAAATATCCTTGGACTTAATCTGTTATGATTGTTGGTGATGAAGAGCATAACCCTAACCCCAACTAACACGACTAATTTCCCCCAAATCCTGCTGTGATTGAGGTCATGAGAGTCTGAGTATGTGCCGCTGAGATTATTCTGCGGTCAGACACAGACTGGGTGAGGCTGTGGTGTTTCACGCTGTTTGTTGATAAAGACTTCAAAGTTCAACATCATTCAGCTGCTGCTGCTCGTGGTGTTTCATGGGATCTGATCAACGGTGGCGTAATCAAAATTATTGTGGGAAAACCAAAACATGTCATAGCTAGAGCTGAAACATTTGGTCCATTTAATTGATTAGTCAGAACATAAATGTAACAACGAGTGCTGTAACTAACGATTATTTTCATTAACGATTCATCCCCAGATTCTTTTTTTTATTAATCGACTAATTGTTTGCTCAGTAGAATGTGAGAAAAGAGGGGGAAAAAAGGCCCATCACCATCTCCCAAATCCAAGGAGATGTCTTAATATGGCTTGTTCTGTCTTCAGATCTGTGTTCAGATCTTCAGTTTATTATCACAATGGACAAAGAAAAGCAGTGGATTTTTGGCACTTTTGCACTTTGCACTCATCAAAGTAGTTGATTAATTTCCTGTCGCTTTGCTTTTCAATTGATCAGTTAACCGTTTCAGCTATATGAGCAACAGTTTTGATAATTGATGAATCTCTAAGTAAATTTTTTTAAGCATTAATGTTAAACTATCTAATTCCTGCTCAAATGTGCTGCTCTTCTTTGTCTTAATTGTTTTGCACATTAATCAGCTGTGCCATAATTGCTAAAGTTTGAAACTGTATTTTAGTTGCTAAAAACTTTACGCAAACTCAGTGACGTATTTATGGACAGCCGGTGCAGCCTGATCCTGCTGTTTCGTAGTGTTCGTTGTGATTGAGGTGAGCTATGGAGCCTGACTTCAGATCTGCCTGGATCCGGAAACACTGCTTCTGCTGCTGTGTTTCGTCACAGAGGGGTGGGACTAGTCCGACTGGTTCCAGGCTTTGGAGAGGCCCCTGAGGCCGTCAGTCACAGGGCGGAGGTTCATAGTGAGCTAATGATTATCTCATTCCAGAACCCTCTCTGTCTCCTTATCAGTATTTCCTCCTCCCCTCACACAAACATGCAGATGTACCACAGTAAAGTAATGGAGCGTAGCAACAGGATGTGGTAAATGTGTGCAGGAAGATATTCCTCACAAATTCTTTAATCCCTTCATAATCTTTGTTTCATCACTGTCCTTCCTAGGGAAAGGTTTTTCTAATTTGCCTGTTTCACTTTGTTCACTGTCCTCTTGTGTTTTCTGATCCTCTTCCTTCCTCCTTCCCTGCCTCCTCCCAGCCCTCTCGTATCCAGGACATTGCTATCTGTGTTACGGTATGAGCTCCATTTAGCTCCCCCCCCGAGGACTTAGAATCTATGTCTCTGGCACACAAACTACCAAAAAGGTGGGGTCTCTCTTTATTTTACAAGAGACACAACAACAGAACCACCCTGTTGCTTTGTGTGTCCAGATTCTCTAATCACACCATTCAGTTTTGTGGTTACATTCGTTTTAAGGGAGTTCTTTACTGTATGTAAAACCAGGAGGGACAGAGAAGACAAATGTTACCTGTCCAACAGGTTTGTGTGTGTGTGTGTGTGTGTATGTGTGTGTGTGTGTGTGTTTAAGGCATGGATATGTGTAGAGAGAGAGAGAGAGAGAGAGGAATGTTGACAGGAGAGTTTGCCTTTATTCTACACCTTTTGTACTTACAATGTGTGTGTGAGGAATTGAGAGAAGGGAGGATACTGTGTGTGTGTGTGTGTGTGTGTGTGTGTGAGAGAGAGAGAGAGTTTGTGTGTGTGTGGAGGGTTAATCTTAGGTTTACGGTTTCTATTGGTGGCAAATCCACAGCCTGATGAAATGGGCTGCAAATGCAAGCAATCCAATTAGAGCTGAAGCACTACAGAGTGTCGATCTTCAGAAAAAATATAATCAGCAACTATTTTAATAATGGGTAAATTGTTTAAAAATGTCAATAATTTACTGGTTCTACATCCAGAAATGTGAATATTTTCTGGTTTTCTTGCTCTTTCTTACTGTTTGGTCAATAACATTAGAAAAAAGTGAAAAACTCTCATCACAATACCCTGCAAAGATGAGGTGGTTTCTCCAAAATTGCTAATTTTGTCTGGCAAACAGTCCAAAACCCAAATATTCAGTTTAGTTTAAGAAAAGCCACAAATACTATTTTTTTAAAAACTGAAGAACTAGAGAATGTTTGGCATTTAAAAAAATTATTAGTCAAACTTCAGTTTGCGGATACATATTATGTCAATTGACTAATCGATTAACTTAGACTGAGCTCATGTGGCAAGTCGAGAAGTTTGACCTTAAAAAAATTTCCTCTGCCTCATTCTGTTGTATGTTTAGGGCCAATGTGCACAAAAATGGCAACAGGTCCTACACTGATGTAATCACCCTCAACCTTAACTTATAGTCATTGTTACATTTCACATCCAAAGTGCTGGAGTACAGAACCAAAACAGTTCAAATGTGCAACTATCCAAAAACCTGCACTGTGTCAGTGTTGAGATGCCTGCCATGTTTGTGTGCACGTACATGTATGGAAACGTGTGTTGCTCTCTGCTGTTCCTCTCTTAGGACCAGTATGATCACATCGACAAGCACACGCAGTCGGGCCTCGACCTGGTGGAGCGTTACATAAAGTTTGTGAAGGAACGGACAGAGATAGAGCAGAGCTACGCCAAGCAACTCAGGTGCAACTCAATGTTTATTTATATTGACATGAATTGGGATCTTAAATGTATTTGTGTCTTAATGTATGTGAGTAACAGAATTGCACTGCTTCTTTTACACTGTCTTAACAGGAGTCTAACAAAGAAATATGCCAAACGAGGGAGCAAAGATGAGCAAGACTGCAAGTGAGAGAAAGTTTCTCTAAAATGTCCTGTTTCCATTATGTTTCCCTACTCTCTTTTGCATATAGAAATTACAATCAATTACCTTAGTTACTGCACACTTGTCAAGCTTTCAAGTCTTGCACAGCACGTGCATGTGAGTTGTTTGAAAACACCATCTCCAGTTGACTTTTCATTGTTTGGCACTGACTCATTTTAAAATGAGAATCCTATAAAAGCGTCTTAAATAAGCACAATGGCAATGATATAATGCTAAAAGACTGAGCCGAAAGCTACATGTCCAAGGCAAAAAAAATCTGCATCCTAACCAGCTGATGATCCATTGAGAAGACCTGGAAATAAAGGAGCAACATTGTTTGTGTACTGCAGTGTAGAGCTTTATAGTATTATAGTACAGTATTGTAAGTGAAAATGTAATTTATTCTTTCCGACATTTGGTTTGGATGCAAGCCACACAGTGGTTTAATTTATGCTATGTTGTCGTTATTTTCAAAGAATATGCTTGATTTATAAAAGAGAAAAGAATGAGGAAGAAAGTTTGGTTGGAGTTTCTGGCATTTAAACTTCCCCAAACCAAAAAAAGAGCAGGGCCGAGCTGTCACAGTTCCTCTTAACTGTCATATAGTAGCATCTTGGCTCCCACATGGTGGGTGTTCAAGTCCTTAAAAGGTAGTTTACATTACATTTAGGCTTTTATCCAAATCGACTTCCAAATAAGAGCTTTACATAAAGTGCATAGAACCATGATTGAAAACAACAAGATGTCTCATCAGACTTGTAAGAGATAAATCACAAGTGCTGTTAGTAAGTACATCGCTGCCAATGGCAGAATTGAAAGGAGCATTAAATCTAAGAACAGATTATTTTGTACATTATCAAATACAATACATTCAAACTAAAATACAATTCCACTATAATAACGTACAATATGCTATACTTGTAGAAATATGTAGAAAGTACATAAGGTACATCTTTTAAGTGCTGTTTCATTCCCGGAAAACAAATTAGTTTTTAGTCTTTTCTTGAAAGTGATTGTCTGATGATGCATGGAAGCCTTAAGGCCCAAACGGCTTAAGACGAACGTTGAACTAAACGTTTTGGTCCAATCGGCCTTTCATACTGTGTGTGTGTGTGTGTGTGTGTGTGTGTGTATGTGTGTGCGTGTGCGTGTGTCTGGGGAGTGTGTATAATAGCACCTGCCTATACAAGTCATTTAACAATCGTCATGGGGCCTTGTGATTTTTGATGTGAACAAGACATCTATAAAACTTTCAAACACACAAAACCTGCATGCCTGAGCACACACACAACTCAAACACAGACATAATGAACCCATGTCTGTTGTATAAATGTGGTCAAACATTTAACTTGCGTTCCCTTTTTGTTCTTGATATTTGGGGGTTGTGACAGATACAGCAAGTCATAAATACACCTATACTACCACTGGACTGTCTGTAGTCAAAAATCACTGTATGTGCATGTGCAGTGCAAGCATA
The DNA here is from genome assembly GCA_036024295.1 of Nannoperca obscura. Taxonomy (NCBI): domain Eukaryota; kingdom Metazoa; phylum Chordata; class Actinopteri; order Centrarchiformes; family Percichthyidae; genus Nannoperca; species Nannoperca obscura. Next base: position 13,806 of record JAVQJL010011409.1, read on the forward strand.
TAGTATGTCTGTTTGCGTGCATTACTTATGACATCCTGCATGTGTCCGGGCTTTCAGGGCACATCTGGGAGGCATTATTTTATAGTTACACCACAGGACTCCATACTTCACCTAACGGGCCTTATGGAAACTGGACATGTAAGTAAGAGTGAGAGAGAATATAAAGTTGGTATACTTATAGGAAAATTTTTCAAGTAGTGTAACTGCAGTTCCAAAGTTTTAACCAAATAAAAATAACATGGACCGTTACACAACAAATCAGAATCTTAAATATAAATATTGCCATCATCAAGCTGAGGTATTTCCTAGCGGACATTTTGCCATGTTATAGCAGAAAATTTCAGTATTGTAGGGTATTAATCAGGAACAACAATGCTAAATATGCTAATTTGTTCTCTGAAACTTATGTTTCTCTTGTGTTTTATGCGATGAAACCAGCTTCAAGATGTCAGTATTTACAGAACTTGTAGCTGAAGCCACAGTCTGCAGAACATGTTTAATACGTTCTAATGTTCAGGGGCTAAAACTCCTGTTTCTTCTCTCAAATGCAACTGATTTTATGACACTTTTTTTTTCAAAGAGACTGGAACAGTAGTGCATCACAGCACTGTATCTTTCCAGTGTCGCTCTCTGACTACTGACTCACTTTACCCACCTGTTAAACAAAGCAGCTCCCCATATTACTGACAACTGTCGTTCCACTCTTCATACTGCTAATACTGCGTTGGCTGCTATTTTTGTCACGGCTTATTTTTTGAAACACAGATGTTTTCTCTCATTTTGCTCAAGTAGACTAACACAAACCAGGCTTGATTGACAGCTTCCTTTCCTCCTCCCTCTTTCTAAGTATGTTTCTCTGCTGCTCTTCTGCTGTCTCTTTTGGCCCTCTTTGGTAATGTAGAATATTTCAACATAATTTAAAATATATTTCTACATTATTTTAAATCCTTGATGTAGACAGGGCTGATGCAATTGTTAGTGGGAACAATTAGTGTCATAATTAGTTGGCTAATTTCCCCAAAACATAACTGTATTTGAAATATTATTCAGTAAAGCTGGTGAGTATTCTCTATGCTAGTGTAAGTCTCAAATCACAATGACAAATATTAACTGCTTCATATATATTTTTTTGATTGTTGTACTAATTTTTACTCTGATGGATATGGACTTGGGGCAGGAGGTTATGATTTTCAGGAAATTGTTCCTGACTACAATAAGGACAAAGAAAACCTCAAAGTTCTCCAACACATGTTTACATATGATCAAGCAGAGGACTGAGAAAAACAACACTCATCACCAGTATGCCATCATGTCATTTAAGCATTTGGGCCACATTTAAGTAGAGAAGACATTACTTTATAGACGTGGCCAAGAAAGCAATTTTCAAACAAACTAATGAGAAATGGGATTATGTTTTTGTTAAGTGTTAAAGAAAATGAAATATTAAAACGTTTAAATTACAGACGAGAAAGAGAGGGAGATTCTCTGACAAGGTGTGAGAGCAAGAACACTGCTGAGGCCTCTTTGTGTCTGTTAAAGTTTCAAAGTCCATTGTGTTTATTAAGGTTTAAAAGTGGCTGATACCTTTTGATGCCAAAAATAACAGCCATGCTTAGCTGCCAGCCACAGCTTTGCATCCTGCCAGGCGGGAAGTGAGGGTGTACATGCCATTACTGGGAGGTGACACAGGAAGTAAACCAAGCCAAAGTGTCAGCAGTTCAGTTCTATGATGGAGAGTCATCCCAGTGGCGGAGAAACAGGTTACATATTGTACACACTATTAAACACAAAATAAACTTGCAGCTTTTTAAGGTCGTGAGGTGGATCGAGGCTGAGTTCACTACATTTTGACACTTTTTAACTGTAACAAGATGCATCTCAAAATCCTTTCTAGTTTTATCAGCAGCAATGAAGCATGTCACACACACACAAACACACACACACACACACACACACACACACACACAGAGAAGAGAGAGAAAGAGGGAGGGAGAGAAAATGCAACCTCTGGAGAGAAGCCTGGACTTTCTCCTTGTTGTTTATTTATTCATTTATTTCTGCAGGATCTCTTCCCTCTCTCCAAGGTCAGAGGTGCTACTAAGGAATGTGTTTCCTCCGAGCGAGGAAAAACTAACACGTCCAGCTCATATGGTGTAGACTGGGCCACAGTTCATTCAGTTTTCTGGTCTCTATTCCCTGGTTAAAAAAAAAACATCGAACACAAATAAATGCAATGCAAACTTCTACAAGGTGGCAAAGATGTGTTCTCCAGTTGGCTACATTTTTAAGGCTTACATATAAGTGCACTTACTTTTACGCACCTTATTTGACCCTGTCTTTAGCCAAATCAAACTGAGTTTTAGTAAGTTTACTCTCCACTAAGTCTCAGTGCCACTGAAAGTGATGTTAAAAGGAAATGCCAAATAGAGTCTTTAGGCCCTGTTACAGAGCTTCTACTTTCGCTTCTAGCTAACCCCATCACAGCTGTAGTTGACCTTTACCCTCTTTCCCAGAGTGGCACAGCCTGGCTGGAGCCTGTGTGTGTGTATATGTGTGTCCTCAGTGACACAGGGTTGACCCAATCCACTTTCACCTGTACTTGTCAGTCAATCACGAGGCCCCTCCCAGGCCCGAGGCTCCAGGAAACTCCCATCGGAGACCTTGAAAAGTCTTGGCATACCTCTAATGAACATTTCTCCCTTCTCAGGTCACTGAGACCCAACGGAAGATGGCTCCGCCGGGGGAAGAACAAGAAGAGGACATTTGGGAGGGGAGAGGAAGCGATGAGGAGAGAACAAGAGACCAGAAGCGAGAGACAGAAAGAGGGAATGTGCGGAGAAGGAGAACAAATGATAAGAGGCCCTGATGGTGTTTCCCTGCTGGGTCATCAGTGGTCCACATGGAACTGGAGATCATGGGACACCTGTTGTCTGTAGCAGATGTTAGCAAACTCTCTCTCACTCAGTCGTCCTGTCCTACAATGTCCCGCTTGAAATGCATGTAGCATCTTTAGAGATACAAATGTGTATAAATGTTTTTCTTGACCTTGTATAACCCAGATGTTTTGTCAAGATCTAGTTTATGGATGAGATGGCAAACATTTAAACACACACACACACACACACACACACACACACACACACACATGTGCACATGCTCCGGCAGGCTTTATAGTAGCAGAAGCCCTTCAATCTCCTGCCCCTCCCTCCCCCTGCTCTCTGACACATCACCTTCTTTCGCCTGAGCAGCACCAGCTAATAACCAAAAAATAATGACGAGGATGAAAACACAGGACATCAGGGGCGAGAGGAAAGGCCAGCCGAATCCGGGGATGGTGCTGCTCGTAAAGAGACGCCTGGAATAATGGGAAAGGAATGTGGTGTAACGACTCCCCTGGGACTGGCTCAGCCGAAGGCCTTCTGGCTCGGGAACAACAAACGGGAACGCTTGAGGAGTGCAGGGTGCACACATAAGGGCTTTAACAGCACCCCCCCCCCCACCACCACCACACACACACACACATACACACACATAGATCCACACAAACACACGCATAAACTCACCCCCCCCATACACCCCCCACCCCCCTTCCTGTGCCGACCTACTGGAGTCGGCTGTTGTTGTTGGCTGCCTGCCACCTTCGGAAGAAGCGCGCCCTCAGCCTCTCCCTCCTTCCCCTCTCTTCACTCCCTCCTTCCCTCTCTCTCTCTCTCGCTCATTGGAAGCGAGCTGCCAGGGAAATGCTGATGACATGACATCTTCGGAGAGGTCCCTGGAAAAAGTGATTACCGCCCACCCTCTTCCCTATCAAATAATCCTATTCACTCAATATCCACCCCACTTCCCTCCTGCTGTCTCTCCATCTTCTCCCTCTATCACCTTTCTGTCGTTGTATGTGTGTTTGACTGTGCATGTTTTCATGCGTAGGTGTGTGCGTGTATTTCTATTGGTATTATCAGCTATAATTCACTTGTCCTTTGCTCCAGAGAGGAGTACATGCCTTTATTCTCAACCCCTGGAAAACACATTTACGCATATGCTGTCGCAGCTGTCAAGAGCCAGCATTTTCTTCTCAGGTTCTGCCCTTTAACCCATGTAATCGTGTGTGTGTCTGTTTCTGTGTTTCTGTGTGTCTGTGAGAAGAGAATTCAAGGGAGGTAGGAAAGCCTCTTGTCTCCTGTTCATTTTGCTCCAGTGAACAGAGGTGCTGTTTGATACATGAGGTGCCTGACATACACACAACTTTCATGAAGAGTCTTTAATTCCCTGCACACACACACACACACACACACACACACACACACACACACACAGAATCTCCTCTCGTGGCTTGTCTGGGTTCCTGGGGTGTGTTGGTCACGCGAGGAGCAGTGTGAGTGTGAGCCAGTAGTCAGAAGAGGAGGAAAAGTTAAGAAGGGAGGAAGGATGGAGGCAGGCTTGGCTGCTGCGTTTGGGTTGGAGCCATCTTTACATTCAGCCCTTTGACTCACAGCTTGGATCCTGTTGCCAGAGCCGTTAAACCATTATGAACTCTGAAATTCCAGAGGATGCCTTAGAAGACAGCGAGGAAACAACTGAGTGTCTTATTTTCTGGATATTTCTAAATGGAAGGAAGCACATCTTTAGTGTAAAACTGTTTATAATTGGTCACAATAAAAGACATTTCATTTTTGATGTGCTGAATACTCCATCTGTAATAGTAATTCTCTTTAATGTGGTAAACGTCACAATACTTCTTTGTCTTTCAGTGTGCACAGTGTTCATCGTTCTGGCATTTGATTTTGTATTGGTTGGCCAGTCAGCTGACCAGACTAGTCCAGACTGAAATATCTCCACTGCAAGATGAATTCCCATGAAATCTTGCACCGACATTTGTTGTGAGAATGAATCCTATTGACTTTGTTGATGCCCTGACTTTATATTTAGCACCATCAGTAGGTCAAAGTGATACAGATATTCATTGTTCCCACACAATGAATCCTAATTCATGTTGTGATCCCCTGACTTTTCCTCTAGTGCAATGAGGAATAAAATGTCTCAACAGCTATTGGATGGATTGCCATGGAATTGGGTACAAACGTGCAGTACCTGTTAAATTAATGACAGTTCCATCAGCCTCAGCTTTGTGTTTAATGCTAATTTGCAAATATTAGCATGCTAACAAAACTATACTGGTGAACATGGTAAACATTATACCTGCTAAACATCTGCATGTTAGCATTGTCATTGTGAACATTTCGTGATTTTACGACAAGATCTTATGGTTACTGCTGCTCATTTAATAACACAACCCTTTGTTGCTGCTGCTGCAAAGTGCACCATCTACATACAGAGGGGCAAAACATGACATTCATTTGTTTGAGAATGACATGTTACTGCTTTAAAATTTCTAATCACTAGCTTTCCCCATTCCCTCAAGTTCTTTTTTGTTGCCTATACAACGAAGCATTTAAAGTGGACAAATCAAGTGATCAGTACTATGTGTCTCGAGAGAAAGTCTTCTATCCTCCTCTCCTCTCAAATCTCCTGCTCTCCTCCATGACAACCGCTTTCACAATTCCCCTTCCTGAGCCATGCCGGGCTAAGGGCCAGAGTTGTGCTTGACAGCGAAAGAGCCCCTCTTTCTTCTTCTTTCTTTCTCTCAGACAACACATTTCCATCACATTGAAACCGCAGTCTTCAGTACTTATAGGTCTTCTCTTTTCTAACAGCACTCTTTGCAGGCAAGATTACACAGAATGTGTTAGATAGTGTGTCAAAGGTTAGGTGAGAAACAAAGCTTAAGCTTGTTATTCATCACTTTTGCTGATTCAAAACCATTTTCAGAAAGGTGAGAGCCAATCAGAGCATCATTATGGGTTTGATCTTGAATTAATCCCCATGTCCATTTTTCTGTCATGGTCATACCCACTTCTTGGTACAACAGTGTTCTTCTCTCTTGTTATGCATAAATCAGCAAATCGCAATGGGCACGACAGTTTACACCACCACCACATTTACACCACTAGATGTCTCTCATATTGTGTGCTTGTGTTGTTAAAAGAAAAAATAAATCATTTTTTCACCAAACCTCAGCAGCCGAAGCTAAATGCTCCACGATGGATAAAGTCTGCTGTGCTGTATTTGTTCCAGAGCGGGTGTTGTAATACTGTTAGTGTAACTTAGTCACGTAGCCACATCTGCGATGTGCTGTTGTGTTTGTCTGTTTCTGTGTATTTGTGTAGTATGAATCATATGTGTGATTGTACATGTGTCTGAGTGTGCATCTATTTCTGTATGTACGAGGAAGTGTGTGTGTGTGTGAATGCATGTTTGTGTGTCGCACATTGCTCATCCCCATATGTGCCAAGCAGGTGGCCACATTACTCTCCTCTGAGCTGAACTGCAGGCGGGAGAGGCCGCTCACAACGGCTCATGTACAAACTCTCATGTATCACCGGTTACCTGACGACAGAAAGAGAACAGAATCAAAAAGCAGCCTCTGTGTATTTAATCAAGTTTCACCCTGTATGTGCATGTACGTCTGCGAGTTCTCGTGTGTGCGTGATTGAGCACGTGTGTTTATCATGATGCCTCACCTTAGCTCTCCCACAGCTTTCCAGCAGCTTCCCGAGGATGAAAGCGAGTGAAACCCCAGACTGGTGGGGCTCCACAGCCAATTAGGATTGTTTATTTAGCCAGCCACGGCCGCCTAGCAGAACAGGAGCACACAGCCAGCCACACAGCCCTGCATTGGAAACCTCTCTCTCTCTCTCTCTTCCTCTTCCTCTTTTTCCACTCCTTTAAACTCATTTCGCTCCATCTCCTCTCTTGATTCTCTCCACCCTTTGCCCTCTTTCTCCATCTTTTATTAACCTCCAGGCAGATCCAACCTTTCCAGGATGTCCATTATCAATAAGTTGGAGATTATTTGGTTTGTTTACTCAGCGGCTTCTTCATATGTTTAGGGATGCAATTGTTGCTACTAGTGTTAGTGCCCCTAATCAACCCCTCACACAGAACCCTAAAGCACACACATACATGCACACATAGACTGGATACGTTATTTTCTTTTTCCAACTCTTTGATATTCATCTTCTGGTAACACAATAGTCTAGTTGTGGTAAGGCCTGTCATACATTGTTGCATTTCCAAGCAGTCCAGCGTCTGCATTTATCCAATCTTCCATTGTTGGGCTCAGATCATGACAGTACTGTGGTTTCTCCCTGTCTGAGTTTTACTGATTTCTGACCAGTATAAATCTTCCAGGTTTTTCTCTGATGTTTTCACTGCAGAAAACCGACATGGTGAGTTATCGTTGTTCAGGGGTTCTCACGCATATTGGCGCTAACCACGACAGCACTTATTTCTAGGAAAACAAAAAACACACACACACACGCTTATTCCAACCTCCCCCTTCACATTGTACTTCTCCCTCCAGGTTTGCGATGTCCCCTCACACCAGCCATCCCTTGTGTACAGTTTTCCTGCTTGAGTTCACATTTGCCATCAACCAGCATCTTCTCCCTCATCCATCACCATGATCAGGGCTCTACATCTTCTCCCCCCTTCCCTTCTTCTCCCTCTCTAACCCTGCATCTGTCTCTCTCTTTCTCCATCTACTGCTCTTTTTTTCTCCTCTTCTCATCAGCACAAGCTTCCCATGATGGATTGGCTCATTGACTGATGCCTGGGGTGGGGGCTGTAGTGTTATATATGCACTAGAGTGTGCATTGGGGAGTATTGGACACAGGCAATGTGCAGGGGAGAAGGAGAGGGTGAGCAGGCAACATGATATCCTATTAAGATGCATTTAGCTTTGAGCGGATTAGTTTCATAAGGGAAAGATAAGGATTTATTGAATTAATCACACCTTATACATTCTTACGCACACACATACGCTGAAACAGAGTTAGTTGGTTTGAGGCTGAGAGTTGTTTGTTCTGGAAAAAAATCAGCTAGTTCCTCTGAGTGGAGAGTCCTTTTCGACTTCCTCCCCCAAATGAAAACACCCAAGATTTCCAAGTGTTTTTGTACATACACAAACGTGCACACAGTAACACACACATACGCATGTGTGACCTGAACCTATTCAACTGTATTACACATGCATACATAAGCACACACAGGTCGCCTGGAGCTTGTGCTTCCAGGAGTGGAAAATGTAAAAGGATCTTTATGTACCTCTGCACACGCCTGTTATGCCAGAGCTCCTGGATAGATGGGGAAGTACCTGTTTACTTCGGCACACACTCAGTAACCTAATCAGTGTGTCGGACAGGTACTGAAGAGCCAAATGCTCTGCATTTCCCTCACTGGGCAACAGGCCAACTCAAGAGAGTTCACTCCAAGGTCACAGAGCAGACAAACAAAACCCTCCACTCCAGGTAAGAGGGTCAGCATGCAAACAGGACAAAGGCAGCTTAGTGAAACACGCTCAGCGCATTGAATGACTTGGGGTAGTCGTAGAGCTGGCTACACACTAAATGAGAATGAGCTAAATAAGAATGAGAATTGACACACAAAGTTTGAAAGAGTTTGAGTGAGTTAGTTTACTCATAGGGCAGCTCAGTGCAAGACTAAAGGTCTGTTCACTGACTCGTTCCACATGGGTGCCTGCTGTTTGGGCCTGTCCTGACCACAGTGCATGTGTGTGTGTGTGTGTGTGTGTGTGTGTGTGTGTGTGTGTGTGTGTCATCTATCCTTTCCTCCACCATCACTCAACAATGTGAGTTGGGTCATTTTACAAGACCTGACAGCAATTTGAAGAGTAAATCTGGGTGGCAGAGAATTAGCAAAAGACAGCATTGACTAATTTCTTTGCATTCCTCATGTGGGTGTACTCTGACTACCCGAACATGTCATCAGCCATGACCTTTGGAGGAGAACATAAACTCTTGAAATTCTTTAGCAGTATTGTGGTATTCTTTTAATTTTTTTATAGTTTATATAGTGAGTTTTGTTGCAGATAGTGTGTGACATTATCATTCAAAGAAATAAGAACATGCATAAATAAAAACGTTTTATCTGCTGTATACTTATACGGTGTGGAATGTAATCAAAATGTTAAATGCTAAATACTTTTCTCAGTAGAACAGTATTTTGAACTATTTCAACCTGGTTCTGGATGACAAAAGACCAATTAGTGCTCTTACTTGAAGAAACATATAATGGAAAAATAGAAATTTGTTTAAAAAGGCTCAGATGATTTGAAAGGGTAATGTTTAAAAAATATTGAAGAGCTTCCTCAGGTATCAGGTTGGAAACTTTAGGCAGAATTGAGATCAGAAGATTCTCACATGTTAAGGGAAGTTGGACTCATTAGATTTGCTGACTGACGACTGATATCAACAAGTATTATTGATACTTACTAGTTATAGTAGTGTTCAGTGACCAATATTGGTCTGGGATTCATTTATACACTGTCCCAATCCTTCAATAGACTTTGGAAAATTTGTGTGAAAGTCTGTAAAATAGTAGACTTAAAGATCTTAAAATATTTTATTTGTGAATAAAGTTACATTGCATTTACCATTTACAAACTAAATAACAGGATCCAAGACTTTGGAGGAAATAAACTTTTTGGACATCAATACATTTATTTCTCTTAGTGTCAGAGTGGTCACAGGTCAGAGAAATAAATAATGAAATAAAAGCATTTTAGACTGTAAAACTACACAATAATAGAGCAGCACAAAATACATATATAATCGTTTCCATCAAGCCTTGTGACCTCTGTTACCAATCTGGGTGAAAAGTTGGCTCACATAAAAGATAAAAGTTGGTTTCTATCAACGGAACATCCAGCATGTTAGACACCCCGAAGGCCTCATTTCTCTGTTCTCTGGGTTGGCTGGAGAGATAATATAGATGGTCATGCACAATCAATCTTCACAATCCACCCCCGCACATGGAAACACCTTTAAAAAAAAAAAGACTGTCTGGACTGTGTTTGGTACATCGCAGCCTTTCCCTCACAGTCTCTGCCTCTCTGACTTACTGTCAGGTTGGCAGAGCTGCTGCTGGCCGGCAGACTGGCAGAGCTATTGTTTTCATTTCCCTTCCATTAAACACAGCCTTGGGAGAAAAGAGAGGGAAAGTAGGAGAGGAGAGTGGAGAGGAGGGGCGGGGAACCATCTTGGGAGGATCTGTTGCTACTAGAAAGCGTGTTTATCATAACAGCTGCTGTCCACAGGGGAAACTTGGCAGGCTAGATCAAAGGCTCATTCACAGCTCACCTCTGCCATTTGACGCATGTACACAACCATGCACACAGGCATACACACACTCACAGAAGGACATGCTATCCTCCCATTCAATGTGCAAAAGATATTGTAAGACCCTATAAAAGGCTAATTCTCAGGTTAAAGGAAGTTATGTTCCAGCCTTTATTACCTAAGCTGTTAGCTCTCTGCAGTGAGGTCTGTTTTTACGATTGTTCTGGTTTCTGTGTAAATGAATTAAAGTTCCATTTGAGTGGCGCCCCTTGTATATGCCAACACATTCTTCAGATTGAGAGCGGAGCTGGCCTCGTTTCAACACATCTCTCTCACAGACTGTTGTTAATAGGGAGCAGTCCTTACAATCCTTCCCCTCAAGACAGAGAGAGAGAGAGAGAGAGAGAGAGAGAGAGAGAGAGAGAGAGAGGGTAGGGGAAGCCAATGAGTTTTTATGCAGAAATGTTACCTCAAAGGCTGAGAGGATGAGGTTACAATTTATTTAGTTGTTAAGTCTCCCCCTGCTCTGAGAGAAGAACCCAATCATGTTACTCTGCTGCCATCATGAGGCAGAAAAAATCTACCCACTGTTCTTCCATAGATTAAATCTGAATATGAGTTAACCAGTGAGATTTGCTCCTGGATGTCCCGACACACTACAGGTAAGACTAAACCACACGTTGTAATTTACATATTATTGTAGCTAATTTAACTATTACAAAGAAAAAGCAAGCTTGATTTATGCCAGGGTGCATGTGCACACTGCAATTTGAATATACTGATTCTGAAATAAAATATAAATAAATAACAAAAGATCTTGACAAAGGGACCATCGTTAAGTTCTTTTGTCTGCTCCATGTAATCATCACTACAGTTCAGAAATATGCTACAATTAAAGAAAAAGATAAATGTCATTAATAAAGCAACTTGTTTTAAGGAAGACAGCTCTGATCGGAGTATTTAATATACAGTCAACATTTTGTTTGTCAAAAACTCACAGTCATGCCAAAAAGGATTATACTTTCTCTCCATGTGTGTAATCAGGACTGTTCATGTCAAAAACACGGAGTAGACAGTGAAGAACTGTATCTCGGGCCCTTTTGATTCCTGTTCCCTTCCTTTTCAATGGCAGACATTTTGACTTGTCGTAGCAGGAAAAGCACAGGTGTAAGTAATAACATAACGATGGCTCCGTTCTATTCACGCGTCCCAGAACACCATGACAGTGTGACAGTGAGCCAGCATGCACAATACCAGGACCCTGGAACTGAAGCAGCTAAATTAAATTCAGCCATCATTCATTATGTTATTTACACCTGTGCTTTTCCTACTGTGACATGTCAAAATGTCTTTAATAAAAAAAAGCCTTATCGTTAGGTTGCTTTGTTTACCCAAGAAGATTTTACTGTTATTGATTGCACTCTGTTATTAACAGCATTCTTCAGTCTGGGTTACATTATTCACACATTACACCTTCATTACGCCCTCACTAACTGTTTTTTCGTTCGGATGAAGGACAAACAGACTCATGCTGTCTCATTGCTTTCATAGATGTTCAGGAGAGGAATCAGGATGTCTTTATGTGCAAGTAATGGTACACTCAGATGCACAAACACACACACACACACACACACACACACACACACACACACACACACACACACACTGTCTGTCTGTCTGCTTTGTGTGTGTTGTTGAATCCTTCCCTCTGGATCTTGCCCTGCTGTCCTCGAGGCTGCCCAGTTGAAACAACACTGAGTGGAGGACACTTAAGAGCCCTGCTCTTTCTGCTCTCACACACTCACACAGCGCCGCCAAAATCATAAACCCTCCACTCATCTCCTGCCAAAACCTCTTCCTCGTGGCACGGAAGTGTAAGTTGTGTTTGACAGCTGCTGTGATGAATTAGCTGAGAGAGCTGAGATTTTTTTTACCCTCATTGTTTGTATAAATCTCTATACTGCTTTTTGAAATTGGTTGAAGAGAGGTCCATCAGAGTTGTTAATATGCTGGTATGACCATTATTTTCACCTTACACAAGATTGGGGTCTCTCCTACGATGAGGTAGTAGGTCACCATGGCAACAGTGGAGTCTTTGGAGAGATGAAAGCAAATGAGATACAGGGATGGGAGGAGAGAGATTAGCACACCTGGTTTGGTTTACATGTTTATTATTATGTATGTGCGTATAGTTTGATACACAGGAACATGTGAATGGAGAAGAAATATGTTCATTTTAAATCACACGCAAGAGCAAAGTTCTTTCATTGTGAGTGTGATTGGCCTGCACTTGATGGTGTTAATCATCATAGTGACACACACACACACACACACACACACACACACACACACACAGTAGAGAAGCAACCAGATGGAGGGTGAGAGGGTGAAAGGGGAGAGAGTGCTGTCCTTCAGACAGATGGAGGCAGCGATGCTGTTTCTGATGACTGGGCCCCAGAGAGAGAAGCAATCGCCGTGCCTCTCTGCTGCCAGCAGGCTCATATTCTGGGCTTTGTTCTCTGTAATCTGCTAACCTGTGGAGCATCCGGACAGATGAGACACATTAAGGGGGTTGTGAGCAAGAACACAAGCCTTCAGATGAGGCACCAACAAAGCCTCATTCATTAACCTGACTTGCACTGATGATTTACTCAATTTTTAAAGACTTGGTTGTGTGTGTGTGTGTGTGTGTGTGTGTGTGTGTGTGTGTGTGTGTGTGTGTGTGTGTGTGTGTGAGTGTGCACACAGTTAACAATAAGGCTGTCAGTCATCAATACTCAAGGATTTAAATTTGAGCCGATTATGAATTGTCTCCCAAAAGTCAATCTCACTGATGTGCTGGTGAATTCTGAGCCTGGAAGGCCATGTGCAGCACTTTAAGTAGTGCAGGTTATAGATAGACAGTATTGTTTTAACATGTTTGCACAAAAGAGGGCAGCAGAGAGTGAAAACCTCAGGGGAAGTCACCATATGCAGAGTCTCAGTGCACACATGCATGAAGTGCATCAGTGTGGTTCATCACACAGAAATACCTTTTCCTACACGTGGTGCATGGGCTTAAAAAAACCCATCTTCTGCACATGTCAAGACAGTTGAGAATATGCAGAACTACGGTGTCATTTCAACTATCAAAGAAACACTGGCACTCACACTGAATATATATATATGCTATATTATAAATTTTTATGCTTTACTATATACATGCATGCATACATACATACATACATACATACATACATACATACATACATACATACATACATACATACATACATACATACATACATACATACATACATACATACATACATACATACATACAAACACACA
>JAVQJL010011410.1:0-41577 GCA_036024295.1 Nannoperca obscura
CTCCAAGAGAAATTCACAGTTCCAGCAGCTTGAAAGGAGGAAACAAAAGGGCATGCAAGTTACATTAAAGTGCGAAAAGAAACTATAATAAAATCAAAGGTAAAAATACAATATATATAAAAAAAGAAAAACAATATAAAAGGTGCAGTTGTGCAAAATGGCAGTGTGTGGCATACATTGTGCAGTTTGTACACATTAGGTCCACATATATATGTCGCGTGTGTCCACGGTGCGTGGTGTGTGTGTGTGTGTGTGTAGTGTGTAGTGAGTCCAGACAATAATAACAATACAAAACATTATATTGAGTAAGGGGATAAATAAAAAAACAATTCTTCTAGTAGCAAGTAAAAGTCTTTTAAAGTCAAAGTCACTTACAATAGTTTTGAGATTAAAATTGACTATGTCTATGTCAAATAAATCCTCCTGCTTTATAGTTAATATACACACTATCCTCTACTATCTACCCTCAGTGGTTTAAGAAAACAACTACAGGCCTGCAAATTCAGCCATATTTGTATAACTGGTGACATTTTTAGTGTGACTATTAAAAATGTACTTTCTTCTTTCTCCTCCTTTATTAATACACACATGATATTTGAAAACTGCCCTGCGTTAACTACGGAGTACGTCATGTATTTTTTGTTTTTCAGCCCAAATGATGTCTTATTTCGAAAGAAATGTCCACTACTTCCGGGTTTATTCTTATCTCTGCCTTTACAAGTCATTAGAAATCAGAGCGTTGCAGTCGAAATGCATTGTGGTCCATCAACAGCATCACAGCTGTAACTCTGCCTTGTACCCACAAAATAACACCAGGCTGATACTGTTTGTGCACCATCCTGGCAGATGTTATTCTTAAACTGCTTAGCAGCACAAAGTGCATCTGTAGTGTGCATTATATTGTATTTACCTTGGTTTTGAGGCTATAGGTTCCAGTTGTTTAATTCCAGAGAAGCATCAATATTTGACCCTGTGGTTTTCTGTCTTTCATTGACCTTTAAATAGATCATAAAGTACAGTCTAAACAGTCTATATTCTCTCAACATTCTTGGAAAAAAGAAAAGTGTAGGTTAAAACATATCTGTAAATATACTTGTGAGAATGGCTTATGTAGAATGTTAAATAAGGAAAATTGCACATTCATTTATTTACATTCTTTATTCTTTGAAGGGTTGTCTTTGTTGTGTTTATACATCCACACTGGATTCAGCTGTTCAATCAGATTAAATGAAACAGCTGTTCCTGTTGTTTGTAATTAAAAACAAGCTGGACAGTTGAGCTCTCGCATAATGTTTTGAATTTCCAATTCAATTATCTGAATCTCCAGTCAAAATATTTTTATTATCTCAAAATTAGGTTTATATTTCACTATTAGTAAACCCATCTTATTTGCATCTATCTAATTAAGACAATGCCAGTGTATAGCAGAGAAGTTACAAGTTAACTATGGCTAAGTCCAAACACTGATCCCATTTTCTTCCCTTTTTAATTATAAATAAACATCATAGGGTGGTCATATATTTCACCATTCAGATACATTAAAAACAATTCCAATTTAATTAAATCTATAAAAGTTCCCCTTAATAACTTTAATTTGCATATGCATTCACACTGCAGCAGACACTTCAGTATGTTGTTAGAGTAAATTGTTAAATGTCACGTTATCCAACAGACCACTGCTTAGCTCAGCAAGTATGTTACAATATCACCACCTGGTGGCACTAAAACCTCACTCTTGTTTTAGGAGATAAACTGCATCTATAATAACGTTTGTTCATGGTTTAACAAACACACAAAAATGTCAACAAATTATTTGGACTATAGAATCAATTCTTGTTGTTAATGTGTCAATAAAGCTTGTTGCATGTTCTGTGTTACTAAAAAGAACAGGAGAACTCAGTCCATCCACAAGCTTAATACATAAATACCAGGAAACCAAGAATCCCAAGAATTTTATATTCCTTTATAAATCGATTTTGTAGTTTATCCTCCACAGAAGGCTATTATACTGTGTTGATAGTTCCCTGCTGCAGCGTGATTTAACATGTGCTTTTTAAGGATAATTCTTAAAACTCAATCAATTCTGTAAAGATCATTTTAATGATTCAATAAATATTTTTTTTAAATAAAAAATTATTGATTAGATAGGACAGAAATGTGATTTGTAAACTTCATACTGTAAAACAGCACGGCTCAGTACAAGATAATACTGCTTTTTTAAATGTTAACAGAGGATTACAAAAAAATCATCTCACTATATCTTTGATAGGTTAATAGGACACAAAACAGCAGTAATATATCCAATTTGAGTATATGTTCAGCGTAAAGTTTAGAATAGGTTTCAGTATAAATATCTGATCAAATAGATAAAAGAAATTAATTGAAATCTGTCATCTTTCATGTCTTGGCAGATTTAGGATTATAGAGAACTTCCAAGAAGTTAATCAAGCGTCTATTCAAATATTAAGACAAAAAATATATATATTTTTAGACCAGTTTATAGTGTTTTCCACTTGACTGAACCACATTAGTGAAGATGTATTTTCCAAGACAACGGTGTACCTCAAATACAGCTCTCTAATAAACCACTAACAACCATAAAAAAACCCCAACTGGATTTGACTTAAGTAGCATTATTTCCTGCTACAAAAAGTATGGAGAGCTGAAAATGCTCAGACATTAATGTTCTCATATAGTAGAACTGCTCAAGTTTTAAAAAATTAATGCTTAGTCATTTTAAATCCCTTCTAAATGTGCAATTTTAAAGGGATTAAAGAAAAGTCTGTCGAAAAAGTTACCTGCATGTACATTCACTGCATCGTCTCTGGTAACCGTCCAGAAAGTTTGCAAGCAGCAGCAATAAGGTAAACTGGCACACAAGTCCAAACATAAAACAAATAAACAAAGATTTAACATCAAAATGAAAAGAAAAATCTGTAAGCTTTTATAGCAGAGGACAAACTTTACAATTTAAAGAACAGAAACTAACAACATAAATCAGGCATCATAATACATTTCTCCTGGTGAGGAGTGGAAGTAGTAAAAAGCTTGGATACATCAGTCCGTTGGCAGTCCTATTGAGGGCACTGGTGTATCATCCATAATATGAACATCTCCAGTTCTATACTGGAACAGCAAACAATTTAAAACCGGGGGGAGACGCACAAATAATCAGAATACACACCTAGATGTACGCAAAACTTGTAAACCCACGTCACCCTGGGTTTCTCAAATTCACAAACCAAGACGATTCCGTTTGGCTTTTCTAGGTTGCATGCATTTTATCATACATAAATCAGTTGTGTTGACATAATCTTTAATATATTTTGAATTGGACGATGCCTGGAATTTGGCATCCTGCTGTCTGGATGTCCTCTGAGGAAATCAAACATCAGCTTGAGTCTGTTCTTTGCACGTTACAGTGGCAAAGAGCTGCTTTAGGCGGCTAATATGAAGAAAAACAGGTGAAAAAGAAAAGAGCTGTTGTGTGACAGTGGATCCAGGCACCATTCGAGGAAGAACATGGGAACTGACCAACATGTCAACAAAAGTAGCACTTACTAAAGGTCATTACAGTTTTCTTCACAGTTTCAGTCATTCCTCGCACCGCATACATTTTCCAAGGCAAGCACCAGGTATCAAAATGTACTTTTTGAAAACTAAAATCCACTTTCAACCGTAGTGTGACAGGTATTGCTGTGGTGGTGCACTTCATTAGGTTGAAATTAGACACAAGCATGTTAAAATAAATATTATAAAAGGAGTGGAACTTAAAAGGTGCTACAAACAGGATGTAGTGACTGATATGCCACTGCCAAAGCAAATGTAAAAGTCGTTCCAGCATTTAAAAAAAAGAAGCAGATGTTGATATTGACATCGTTTTGAGCGGTTTCTATCAAGAAAAGAGTGAAACCATAGGCCATATGAAACAACTGGTATCAGAATAATTTGTTTTACTTCAACACCCTACAAGTAGCACCTTTAATTGTCTGTCCAGAATCATACAATTATGACCAGTGCTTTAAATAAAGACGCAATTTCTCTTATGTACAAGATGTGCCACAATCAACAACTTAATTTACAGAAACCAAAAAACTTGTGCAAGCAACGGCCAGTTTAACATCAGGAACAACCCACCACTGCATGCGTTTTGTGGTCAATGAGTGCTTGTTGTGCCAATGGTCAGAGATTCTCCCACCAGCAGCTGTGTATGAGACTGAGACAGAGCAACTTGAGTGACAGCTGCACGTTCCTGAGCCATGGGAGGGGAAGAGGGGTGTCGGGATCAGCCAGCAGATGAGATGCTGAGGTGTTCGGGTGTCTCACTCTAGTTTCTTCTGCAGCTTTTTCTGGAAGCAGACGGGAAGGATCGAGAGCACAGCGAGCACGCCGAGCACAGCCAGGGAGTTCCAGGACACGGCCTCGCCAGCTGTGGTCAGTTTGTACAGTGTTGTACCTGCGTTGATTGCTACAAAGGACGGTGGCGCCACTCCTGGGAATCAGCCAGGTTGAATACGTGTGAGTCAGTGACAACAAGTGACACCAAAATAAAAACACAACAGAAGGGAAAGTCTTACCGAGAAAGGTACCGATGAAGAAAACTCCCAAAGGCACATTGATGACAGGTGAGGTGATGTTGATGAACCAGTTGGGAAGAAAGGGAGTTATCCTCAGGAAGATGATGTAATTGATTAAATGGTCTCTGTGTTTGTCAACCTGCCAGCAAGAAGTCACAAACAGGATGTTTATGTCTGTGTGTATTAAGTAATATAGTAATGTAAATTACCAGTTTATTAGTTGGACTGATACAAAATATTGCAATCCAATACCACAGCTCTGCAATACATTCTATCTATGAAGTATATAATGATCAGTTTTCATTGATTCTGTGACAGAGAACTGCTGATTAAACTTTGGTTATTTATGAGGCAGTAATAAGCTTTTTTATATAGATTATATTTATATTTACTTTCATTCTAACAACAGATAGATTCTACATACTATTTATAATATGTTTTCTTGTTTGAATATGATTAATACAAAAGACAAACACCTCAAACATAAAATCGTTTTTAAAATATACCTTCAATGTTCTGTTAAGGATCTTACCTGCTGGGACCATTTCTGTGCCTTCTCTGTAAGATATTTGTAGACCATGGGTCTGCCCACCAGATATGACAGCATATAGCAAAAGGAAGCACCCAGGCCAGAACACTGCCAACAGACAAAACACATGATGTCTGGCTGACACATATGATAAAGAAAAAACAACCACACACTTGCAGGTGGAGTGAGAAAACATTGGTTGTTTACACACACACACACACACACACATCAGTTAACTTCCCTTGAAATGTCCTGTTATACTCTTGAAATTTAACTGAAAAGAAGTCCCTCAGAATCAAAGAGGAAGAACTTCTTCAGCACTCACCATGTTTTTACAAAACATTAAAAGCAAACTGGAACTTTTTGTTCGTATCCATTGCAGAAGGAAGAAATCCAACCAAGTGTGGCCACAACTGACTGTGATGCAAAGCAGCCACATGACATGTTGCACACACGATCTATTTCATGTCTGTTTGTTATAAAAATTGAATTGACTTGAACATCAAAGATAGACTGTTTGTGCACGTGTCTGCTCCAACGCCTGCCAGATTTAAACTTTACTGAATGGGTAATGGCATAATCCATTCTTGCAAAAGAGAGGATGCGTCTCTAAAGCTTTAGATACCTAGCGTGTCTCGTGGAAACCATTCCCGTGCACATTTGTTCATTAAACAATACAACATTTGTTTTCAATCACACATTTCATACTGTCCCTCCTTACTCACCAAGCAGACTAAGAAAAGAGCCAAGGGGAAAGGGTAAAGATATCCAGACAGGATGCTGAGGAAGATAGATCCAGGGATTGCAAATGTCTGGAGGCTGAGAAAAGTGTCAAGGTAAACGACTTTACAAAAACATAGTTATCACACAGGCATTCGCATGTTAAATCAAAGAAATTAACTATAATAATGAATACACGAAGGACATATCCCTCTGAGCACTCTAGCCTGCTGGTCTTTCTGCGTAATGTTTGATTTGATACGGTCCACGGTAAGTGAGAAAGAAATACACAGAAGGGATGAAAACAGTATTTCCCTGAATCCTAATGGGAGGTTCAACTAACTTGAGAATTGGTGTGCTGTTTCAGACAGAAGATATGCTGCTTGACAGGTTTTGTAATGGAGATACTTTGCAAGGAACACCTGGCGGAAGATTCCATCAAGGAAACAACTGAAAGAAGCTGTAGCCAGATTTTGTCACAGTGGCATTCCAAGATCAAGAACCTGAAGCTGATTAATTCTTTTGGAAACTCTGCTCAGTCAAACTGAGCTGGTAAAATGCTGACCTCAGTTTACAACTAAATAACTGAATTATTGCTACAAACGATCGTTCAACCCAGACATGTCTTTGTAAGGCCTGAATTTCTTAAAACATTCTCAATAGGAAGCAAAGTTGAGACAAAGTTTTTACAAAAAGGTGCATATATTTTCTCCAAGGATACAAAACATATGTTGCGAAGTAGGCCACCAACACTTGGGTGTAGTATGTGTCTTTGTATTTGGACAGCACTGTTCCCAAAGCTTTGGCATCTTCCATGTCTTTGGGGATCTTGATTTTCTCCATTTCATCACTGAAAATACAAACAATGAAATTCAAATCTTCAGTCATAAATATTTTACACAAACATTTTCTGTTTGTTTTCATCACAATACAACTGTTTTTCTGACAATTTCCAAACTTTCTTCTGCATATACTAAGCAGGGACTTTGGTGATTGCTTTGTGCTGCTTCTGATCAATATTCAGTGCTACATTTGACAAGAGTGAGAATGAAGTGGTTCTTGAGAGGTCCAGAAAGTGGGTGAGTGAATAGTTTGAGCCGTATGGTTTAAATCTTAAACCGATGTTTTTAAGTAAATCTTAAAAACAACAATATCACTGTAAATGATCATGTTTCTTAGTGAAGCCCCTTTAATGGGTTATATGATTAATTCCTGGTCCATATGTTCTCTGTGTTGTAAAATCATCATGTCAAAATTATCAGCTCAGTTTTATCTTTTCAGGCACCTCATGCAGTCTACCACCACTATTGTTATGTCTCATTTGGTGCCTTTACCTGCCTCAGCAAGTCGGAACTAGCTTGACTCAAACTAGCCCAGACCTCTGCCGCAAGGCTCCCAACAACAACATTATGTAGATCCACTGCTGCACCGCCACTAGGCTCTTTGTTTGGTGACCTGTTAACTTTAAGATTAACTGTAATGATTCACTTTTTTTTTTTTTTACCAACAAGACATTACATATTTAGTCAGGCCCGTCTAAACTTAAAAATAGTGGCTGTCCCCTCATACCTCTGCTATTCCACAATCAAGGCTGAAAACCAAAAGTGATGAAGCTTCTGCAACAGACTTTCTGAAAGTCTCCAGAAGCTAAATCAGTACAAGATTTAACTTCTTTTGGCTATGTTTCCGCCTATTAAATGTCACCTGGTCTTTTTCTTCTCCTGTTAATGTCTCTTGGTAAAATACTTTGCAACTATTGTTTCGCCCTGTTAATAAACTAATACATATGTATATATAACAAATAAATATACTTTAAATAAGATCTCGGTATTATTTGTGAATACAAAATAAGTCTTAATTTCCAGAGGTGGACATTGTCCCTACCTACATTTAACTAAGGTTAATAAACCATTCAGTAACTTACTCAGGAAGCTCTGGGAAGTTCCTGTAGACCAGGTACATGACTGAGGCAGCGCAGGTGAAAATAGACACCAGAATCAGGAGAGACATGCGTGCGGAGCCCCCTGCAGTATGCTGAGCCTCTGTGGGGAGAGAGAATACGTTATTTACCATATAAATAAAATGTTTCCATTAAAAACAGACAAACTAGCTACCAGGGAGTCTTGTGTAATTTGCTTATGAGTTTGCATCACTTGTTCAAGCCCCTACAGGAAACTGAGTCTCCCACTTGAGACAGGCTGGGGCTCCTGTTTTTGAGACCGTCTGTTAAGTCATGCTTTCAATTAACCATTTATGGAAAGAGACTCTCTGTAACGTCGAATAATTTCAGCTGTACAATTTAGGGAATATAGTTATACAGTAATATAATAGTAATTAACACTAATCGTCACTGATTAACAAACCAACACTGCAATTTGGGACACATACTTCCACACTGATATTGAAAACAACACGTGTATGTGTTGATATTGAAAACAACACATGTATGTGTGTACATGTTGTTTTCAATAAGAACTATGTATTCATAGTTCTCCTGGTGCATACAAAAAATAGGCAACACTTCTGTGTATAAAAGCTGATACAGATACAGAGAATACTGATAGCACTCTGGGCATTTAAGTCCAATCAACAGGTCAGCAACTGATGAAATCAATAACAAGCTAAAAAAAACAAAAACATAATTCCTGTAGGATTTGCTCATCGGGACCTCAGTAAAGTTAAAGAATATAAAGCTCAAATAAAAGCTAATCTAGTGTGTCATTAAATATCAGATATCACTTCAGGCTTCAAAGTACAAACAACAGGTAAAACAATTATTATAAAGTGATATTGGTTAATGTGGACGGAATAAGGCAAAAATTGATTTATGTTATTAGCACAAATAGGCATACTTTCAGTACTTACAGTACCATCTGCTCAGAAACTAAATATTTTACTTTGGAAGTCATGGTTTCAGGGGTTGGATTAAATGCGCTTAACTGTTGTACATTTGAGTGGCTAAATAAATGGATCTTAACATTTTAATATCTCCCGTCATCTCTGTTTGGCAGGCATGGCATCATCAGTGGTGAAATGTAATGAAATGCATTTGCTCAAGTATTGTACTTTTTGAGGTACTTTAATTGAGTATTTCCTATTGATTCCACTTCATACCTCTATTCCACTAAATTTCAGAAGGAAACATACTTTTTACTGCACTACATTTATCTGAAAGCTGTAGTTACTAGTTGCTTTACAAATTAGGATTTTACATACATATTTTATGATGAAGTTATAAAATATGGTGACTATGGTGATGGCTATAGATTAACCTATGCAACAACATTTAAAATGGTTCAAGAATTCACCAGCAATATTAATCCAATACTGTAATATAATAGCATTACAATCAATGGGACTTTTCAGCATTGAGTGCATTTGTTTTTGGCACTTTCAGAACATCTGACAATAGGTACTTAAGTAACATTTTCAATGCAGGTCATTGCAGTATTTTTACAGTGTTTTTACTTTGTGCCTGAACATTTCCTCCACGGCTGGTCGTTGGACAGTCTTTATTGATGAAACATAGCTAATAAAAACCTTCAGATTTTTGAGATATTGCCATCGTTTTAACATGCAGGGTAATTAAATCGCATCCACTAGCCTACTGACGCTCACTTACAGGGTTTGGGTGTATTTTGGCTACTTCAACGCGTCGGCGTTATGTTCTTCATTAGCTATGACTAAGCTAGCCATGGAAGGCGGCTAATTCTCGCTAAAGCTAGCGACAGCTGCTGTCTGTGTTACAACAACCAAGATCCGGCTAACATTAGCTCCTGTTCTGCAATCCGCACTGACCTCAAAGCAGGAACGACAATGTCACGTCGTTATATTGCTTAACATATCTGTATCGCCTTGAAGTATTTGCTTTCCTCTGCTTGGCTCTCCATTCAGCTTGACGGTTAGCCACCACAACCAGAAACCCACCTTTCAGTACTTGAGAGTCACTAGCGTTCGTCTTCACCTCCTCCTGTTGCGAGGACAGACCGTCGATCTCTCGCCTTTCTCTCCGTTTTTTGGCCATTTTCTGAGATGATAACGTTGAGGTCAGCTTAGGTGCCGACGTATGTAACAGCAACAGCCCCGGCGGGTGAGTGACACCGGTGTGGTGACAGCCTGCTGACACGTTAACTTACTCAGGCTGACCTTCTACCTTCACATCCAGCAGCAAAACCCTGCCCCATCTCCAACAGCGCCCCCAGCAGTAACACGGTGCCACTAAAAAAGCTATTATACAAGCGTTGACGTAAAGCGACAGCAACACCTTCACATATAAATGAAACAACATATATTAAGAACCTTAAGGAAAATATCCGAAATAAATTACATGAAAATCAAAAGCAGGAGTACACATATAGGCTACACAAATAAAACACCTATTCAGTTAGAGATTTCAGAGAAATTGTGTTCCATTGTGTTTCAAAAGCCTATTATTTTTTTGTTTTGTTTAGGCAATTAAATGGACTGATTGAATTCAGTTCTATGAGAAAAGGTGAGATCTTAATTATTGAGTTTGTGACTCCATAGCTACAGTGAAGTTCATAATGAACGGTCACCTGGACAGTTACTTTCACTCTGTCATTCAATTGTTTCACCTATGCAGTGGTGGAATGTAACTAAGCACACTTAAGTCCTTAAGTACCATTTTGAGGGATTTTTATTTTACTTGAGTATTTCAACTTTAACTTTCTAGTTACTTTGGAGATTTTTTTTGATTTGTTCAGTTTTGTTGTCCTTGTTTTTAGATGTATGTCTATTTCTATCTTCCTGTAAGTTGTGCTTGGAAATACATTGAGAGCAACTTAACACCGGAGTCCTATTCCTTGTGTATGTGTCTGAACATTTTGTTGATAATACTTCTGTGTTTTTACTTATTTTGAATTTAGGACTTATAGTTCTACATAGTTATATTGTTATTTTGCTCTAGTTAAAAATTGTAAATTCTTCTTTTTCCAACGCCATGTTTATTCATTGTACCCAATTTCTGAACTGGGCAACTAGTACATTGTTCGAATTTGCTTGTTAACACATTGTACATTTGACATTTTCCAAAAATACAGATGACAATCCCAAAAGGGGCCGTCCTTCAGCTGTACACCCTGAATAGTTTCCTCATTCAGCCCAAGGAGCTCAACAATGAAGTGAAATCCAGTTGGACTCACTTTAGAGAACATGTTCTTCATCTGTAAAATTTCAGAGTTGCACAAAATCCATCTCTGGAACCTGGACCTTTAATTATAGTCAGTAAGACTCAGCTAGAAATATTGCACATGTGTTTGACAGAGAGATAAAATAAGTAATCTAAATTTTAATGTGTAGATTTACAGAACGTGACAACTACAGTTTTCACTCTTTTGAGGGTTATTGCTGTAGTCAGAATGAGCTTGTTTGTATTAATCTCATTCAATCTCTTGTGATAAAACATTTTATATGAGACTATGAAAATATTCTCTTTGGCAGAATGTCTTTACATATTCTACAAGATCATGCAAAATACTGAAAGACACATGGCTACACACTCCAGGCCCACCTTTATTTTATTATTATGCATTATTCAACAATGGGTCTAATAATAAAGTATAACATTTAACAAAAGGTTAAAAGGTTTAAGCTCCAGCTTGCTCAATAGTGACAGAGGTCTACAGACAAATTTGTAGACATAACTATTTATTATCTGTAATATTTTCTGATGTAGTTTAATTTATATCGATAATGGCTGTAGCAAGTTCTATATTTTGAATTATGGACAGATGAGACACACACTACAAATGTATAATACAAAACTAAAATTTCTGAATGAAGTGCATGAATATACCTGAAATGCCTAAAATGGGCCTCTTTGATTATTTAAAGAATACTGAGAATTAAATCAGCCAAAATATATGTTTGTTTGTTTTGTTTTTGTGTGTGTGTCTGTGTTTCTGGAATGAAGGTAGCCAGTAGTGAGGTCACCTTCCTTACCTCTTTGAATGACTGTATATAATATGAGCAGGTTGTACTGGGGATATGCTGGAAACTACAACTCCCACAGTTGTGCGGCCGCCGCCGGATGTTCGTGTTGCACAAATTTGGCGCTGATCTATCCGGGTACTTTAGTCACTGCTTCCTTTCGCGCCGGGTAACCGGAGAGCCGTGCGTCCATGTGCGCAGTGACTGGGAATTGATAGACCTCTGAAATATTAAAATCCACGCCGTAAACAGAGTTTTCGTGATGGATCCTGAGTCTTTGGTCGAGGCCCTTCGGGGGACTATGGACCCAAATCTGCGGGAGGCCGCGGAGAGACAGCTGAACGAGGTAAAAGTTGAGATTAGCCGTTAATTGTGATGGAGGTTGTGGCGCGGTCTCGGATCAGGCCTCGGTCGTTCACAACATCAAGATGGTGCGATCACGCAGACTGAGCTCTGCTACCATTACCTTGAGATCAACGCCTAAATTCCGCTACTCGACAAGTATACAGCGTCTTCCGGCCTCTCTCCCATCACCAGTGTACATCTATTAGCATTAATAGCATTTTTTTATTACGATGACACACTAGTTTACCATTAACCAACGTCAACGTTAGCTGCATCTTGAGCCAGCTGTGTCGCTAATGCTAAACAAGCTAACCCTTCTTGCCTAGCTGAAGAGATACTTGTTAGCCCGTCACACACAGTTTTTGATATAGTTTTGACTAAATTCAGAGCTGACACGACACAAAAATGCTACGGCTGGTGTGTTAAACAACAAGTGAAGCTTAGTGAATGTGGGGCATATGCTAGTTGGCGAATTTAACATCAGGATACGGATGCCTAGCCGTGTGGCTAACATCGGCTAGCTAACTTCTTGGAAGAGCTGCCATAGCTCCGCTACATAGCTGCTGCTCACGTGTCACTGTGACAAGCCCTGAAGTGATGACATTCCGTAACAACATAATAAAATTAGCCTACTTTTCATGGTTGTTTCCGTGGCCACACTCAATATCTGACCGGTGACTTTATGGCTACTTCGTAAAAAATATAAAATAATGGAGTTTGACGTTAGCCGAGTATCATGTGAGCTAACGTTAACTTAGTTAGCAACACAGTCTTGGTTGAGGCAACAGCCGGACTGAGTAGTTGAAAAGTTGAATTTTTTCTCCTTATGCGCTAGTTATGCTTTTGACTTTTAATGACGTGGCTAATTATTAGACTTTGACGGAGTGTCTACAACACTTTTATTTTCGTCAGGAAAATGATACAAACTGTAGAAATTAAGTTTCAGTAAGGTATTGAATGGCTAAGATTGAGACCGAATTAGATCATTTTAATTATAGGCTATGGAGTAGCTTCATTTTGTCTTTATTGACATAAAAACTAAATACTTCAGTATGGACAGTGTCCTGCATGAAACAACTTGAGTCATTGTTTTAAATACGTTAAACCCAGAATATGTTTGGTTCTCACAGATTATTGCTTGATTGCCTTAGTTATGGAGATTAAATGTATGCAGGTCTGAGGCATTAAATTGTTTTGAATTGCAATTAGTCAGAGGCAATTGGCATTGGACAGTCAAATCACAATGAATTTCTTCTACTTGTAAGTCACTGACAGTTAAATTAAAATGGATGACAGTTATAACATACTAAGGCCTATTTTATGTTTTTTTTTTTTATTCAAGGGGAAGTAATACAGCCATAGCACACATGTTCAGTATGTTATGCCCCAATCAAATGTTTATTCTTGCATTGCAAAGAGTTTATTTTTATATTTTTTCTCACCAATGTATACACTGATAGTGACGGCTCACTTTAACTGCAAAGCTGGGAGAGCATTGTTGCAAACCTGTCTGGAGTTTTTAGAACAATAAATCATGTCTCCTGGAGGATGGATGTTGGTGTGCGTAGTTTCTAAATACAGTGCTTTGCTTAGTCATAAACTCTGACTTTGTTTTTCATGGAACATGGCCAGATAAAAATTGACTAAGGCTTGACAAAATGCTTAAATACAATACACAACCTTTTTAAATGTATATTTTGATACATTGGAGCTAAATTGTGGTTGTTGGTATGATGTTTGGAATCACCTGCTTATTTATTACTGACTGTCTTGTGATGTATGCTGATGTTTTTAAGAATGCTGGAGGCCAAGGGAATTCTTAGTTTGGTAAACATAATGTAAAAGTGTAACACAAATTAGATCAGTTTTGAAAAGGTAATGCATCTATTTTAATTTACTGTCGCCTAGCAACACTGTATGACTTAAAGAACCTGAAAGCCAAACATAATATGTATTCAGCTTGCCATGTCAGAAATACGATATCCCAAGTTCCTTTTGATGGCAACATTATTACCAAGTAGCTTAAATCTCCCTACAGCACAACAACTGGTAGGTTTCATGCAAAGTGGACCTAATATGAAAAGGAGCTTCCAAATGTTGTATCAGTGTCTATAATCGGTTTGTATTCATCTGTTTTCATCTCATCTATTTATTACAGGGTCACACACAGGTAAACTTTGTGTCCACTCTACTGCGTGTCACCATGTCTGATCAGCTGGATTTGCCTGTCAGGCAAGCAGGTGAGTCCAAACTTTGACATTTGAATAGCTGGAAAAAGATGATAAACATCATGAACATAAAAACAGCTCTGCATATGTTATTAATGTTTTTTATTGTCTTTTGAGAGAATCACTCAAAATAAAGACTCCATCTGCTGGTAGCCTGTGAAATGGGACCAGCACATTAATCTGGTTTAAAAACAGCTTAAAGGGAAGTAAACGCTGTTCTCCCAAATGGCCTAAAAGCAAATACCAGTCAACTGCTTTGCTGATAACCTTTTACCACATTTATCATTAGGTTCAGTTAATGTGGTACGTGTATTTTCTGCCCCATAAACTATTTTCTGCCCGTTAAGATAATCCTTTTTTATATGCTTGAAGGCTCGCTCTTAGATTGAGACTGAGATTGAATCCCAAATAAAAAAGAATTGCTGGTGAAGCTGGTTGAATACTTCACCTAGTTTGCTCACAGCATTTCTTTTTATTTTAATTTTAATTTTGTTCGACCCTCTTGAGCATAAACTACAAAAACTAACATGCAAAATAACACTTGATTAGTAGATTACGTTTTCCTTTAGTGTTTTCAGTGTTGCTGCTTTGTATCTTGAAAGGTAGTGTTATTTAAAAAGATGTTATGACACACAGTCCGTGCTTTTTTTCTTCCTCCCCCTTGGATCAACTGGAGCCACATAAGGTTACCGAAACACCCTGGCACTGTGACTTCCACTTTATCCTGCGTCTGACTTCCAATTTTGTCAGATTGCATTATGCGAGAAATAGACTAGATATTCTACCCGATCCCAAGTCAAACAGGTCACTTATGTAATAGTTTAAAAAAGATAATTTAGCGATGATACATGATTCACACTTGTGTTTTTGTGAGGCTAAAGTGCCACGCTGAAGTGCAGCGGACACGTGGAGTTGGTTAAATATAGCTTGTTTTGCTTTAGTCAAATGCTGCTCTGTGAGGAAGGTGTCAGTGGGAGGAGGAGGGGGATGGGGAGGGGGGGCAATGTTCAAAGTTAAAATATTGACCAAAGTTGTTGGTAGATAGTATCTGAATCATTGTGTGTCCACCCCCCCCAAGTATTCATAGCTGTGCTAGTGAATTAAGCTGTTGCAGAACTGTGCTTTGGTGCAATAAATTAGTTTTCCAGCTGTAGGAAAAATGTCTGACAGTGTTTTAGAGCAGAAAAGCGGAGGAGCAGCTCCTCCAGACTGCACAGCAGCTGTCAGAATATAATAATACAATATAAGCTGATTACAAACGTACATTATCTTGATTTATTGGATGGGCATGTTGTCAATCACTTAGGCTGATTGGTTGTTGTTCATTTAATTCCCTTCTTCGATGTTAGTAGGTAGCGCAACATAAAAATGTCATTTTTGTGGAACTCTGCTTCTTTTATGATTACTTTATTTTGATTATATTACATGATTATTTATTTATGTTTTTACATAATTGTCAGTAAATAGATTGATCAAACGCATTAAAAGTAGGGTTTTTTTAACAGACTGTATGTGGGTTTGAGTAGTATTTGAATCAGTACTGGCAAAACTTTCAGTACATGGTGAGTTTTTGAGATTTCTGCTGCCGTCATTGAAAAATGACACTTAAGTTTATAAAGGTCTTGTTTTTCTTTTTTTTGCTTTTGAGGATCTCAAATGCAATTCCATCCACCGTCACTGTATTCGTGTAGTATCAGATACAAGTTTCACCGTAAAAACTCACACAAACAAAAGGTGAACTGAGGATTTTTGCTACTGGGTAGAATCGGTGACGTCGCATCGCTTGTGTTTCTTACTTTTAATTTCAGGGTACCTCAACCTTTTTATGAATATATTCAAGTGCTACCAGTGAAGATACTGCGGTAGGTTTTTTGTATGCATATAAAACATTTATTTTAGATGACTGCCTCAGTCCCCACAGTTTCAATACTTTCCTGCTTGTGGGCTGCTAGAGAATTGCCTATATGAATGGCTGAGTTTAAAGCCCCACTGTTGTCCTTGCTGAAGTGGATATTTTATCATATCTGTATGCCCAAGTAAAATGTTCTTTTACTTAATACATTTTTGCAGCCATTTCATTTAACTATTTTCAAGAAGTAATTTTCCTCCTCCACGTATCAAATTCATAAGACCGGTTCTCAGTGGTTTTGCAGTGTTGGGCGATAGTGTAGTTTGGTGGTTATAGGTGGAGGGGAGGGGGGTTAATGCTCTGTCAGCATTGATAGGCTGGATTGTGATTGCCTCGCCAGTGGTGTAGACATCTGTGTCAGCAGTCTGACGCCCGCCTCCCAGCCCTCACTCCTCTGCTCCCTCAGATGCCTCTCCATACAAGCCACTGAACTCAGAGTGGGGCCCCACATTGTAGATGCGAACCCAGCTAACACCCTTGTGCCACATTCAAAACAACTGAACTACAGATGGAAGGATTGATTTCTGCAGCTTAGGCTTTAAGTGGTTCTGAATTTACACTACTGTGTTATACACAGTCATAATGATGTAAGTGCAGTCAGTATAATGGGTGCACATTAAGTTACTTTAATTCTCCTCTGGTAAGCAGCGTGCAAATAAACTAGAATCTAGTGCAGATTCTGGTGTTTTCTCAAAGATGAAGAGCTGGATGTTTCTAATGTGCAGCAAAGTATTAAAGCTTATTTGCCGGGATTGTTTTTTTTGTTGTTTTTTTTATCAAACTTCAAAGCAATATGATTAATACAACAATCTTTTTTCTGTTTTTTAATATCTGTCGCAAACATTTTTGCCAAAGTCAAGTGTTTATCTTGCAAACAAATGAACGGACTCCATTTTGCTTGTAGTTGATGTGCACATCACAAATGGTTGCTTGGTCATGTAACTTTCTCTACCACGCACAGCTTGATGGTTTCATAAATAATCTATTTGACTAAACGCCAAGGGTTGGTGTTAATGGCCAAAGACTACTATAGTATAGTATTTCAGGCTTTTAGTGATGGCTGTCCGCAATCGAAGGGCTGACCCTTGTTTTCTCTCTCTGTCTAGGTGTGATTTACCTTAAGAACATGATAACCCAGCACTGGAGTGATGGAGACGGTTCAGCCACAGAGACGCCTGTCAATAACATCCCTGATGAGGACAGGCTGTTCATTCGAGACAACATAGTGGAGGCCATCATCCACTCCCCCGAGCGCATCAGGTAACCACACCAGCCTGCTGGCCGAGTAGAGTGCGGAGCTCAGGAGACTTGGTAGTCGCGGTCACTCTTTCCCTCTTCACACACATTCTGTCACTTTCTAAATCACTAAAGACTTCTAAATCTAAGACTGCCCTTTTGAACTCGTCAGGGTCCAGTTGACGACATGTATCCACCACATGATCAAGCATGACTACCCCGCCAAGTGGACAACCATCGTGGACAAGATTGGCTTCTACCTGCAGTCAGATAACAGTGCAGGATGGCTGGGCATCTTGCTCTGCCTTTACCAGCTGGTCAAAAACTATGAGTAAGTCGGGCTTCTCAATCTTCATTTTATGTTGTATTATATAACCCATGACGTGAGGTTTACGTTGTGCTTGCGTGGCTGATGTAACCTGTGTGTGAAACAGATATAAGAAGCCAGAAGAGCGTCAACCTCTGGTGGCTGCCATGCACATCTTCATGCCCATGCTGAAAGAACGCTTCATCCAGCTGCTCCCCGACCACTCCAGCGACTCTGTCCTCATACAGAAACAGATCTTCAAAATCCTCTATGCCCTCTTCCAGGTAATGTCACAGCACAACATCTTTTCTTTAGCTGGTGTCTTCTTTCTCTATTTGGGTTTGGATTCTGTTTATTGCTATTTCCTTTTCTTTTTTTAAAGACCAACAACATGGTGGTGGTAACCTACACCATATTATCAAAACTTAACAAATTGAGTTAACAAGTTTGCGCCACCATTGTTGGAAAAGCTAGTGTTGAAAATAAGTTTTGTTTGTCAGTATATTATTCAGAAATGTATAATGCCCCCATTTTGGCTTGAACATGTCTAAATATCTGGTCTAATTAGAGTTCAGATTTAATGTTTGTTTGTCTCCACAGTACAACCTCCCCCTGGAACTCATCAACAGACAGAACCTGACAGAATGGATGGAGATCCTGAAGACGGTAGTGGATAGAGATGTACCTCCGGTAAGGAGACAAAATGAATTCATACCTCACTAATGTTGCCAGTCAATCCTTAGACATTGTTTGTTTTCCGAGATGTGCACATTAATGTTCTCCACAAGCTGACAGCGTTGTCCTTGGTCTGTGCAGGAGACGATGCAGATAGACGAAGATGAGCGGCCTGAGCTGCCATGGTGGAAGTGTAAGAAGTGGGCCCTTCACATCTTGGCCCGGCTGTTTGAGAGGTAAAAATCCAATACTTATTCCGTTAACTTGTAACTAATAAATCGTACAAACGTGTTTTAACAATAACATTGACTATATTAAACCGTCTGTGCAGGTATGGAAGCCCTGGCAACACAACCAAAGAGTACGCAGAGTTTGCAGAACTTTTCCTCAAGGAATATGCAGTTCCTGCTCAGCAGGTGAGCCCTTCAATCTGACTGGAGAGCTGCTGCTGCTTTCATTACGCCTTCTAAACTGAGTGCCTTTAGAGTGCCCCTCACAAATGTAACGACTTTCTTTTGTACATTTATGTACTAGGTGCTGCTGAAAGTCTTATACCAGTACAAGGAAAAGCAATATGTGGCTCCCAGAGTACTCCAACAGACACTCAACTACATCAACCAGGGCATAGCACATGCTCTGACGTGGAGAAACCTGAAACCACACATCCAGGTATAAATACAGCATGTTTGACCACCCAGTAAACATTTCACAATACTGTGAATGACAAGTCTTGGACGTTGTGCAATAACAAGATGGTGAACTTGTTTTGCTGCAATGTCAATCGGTATTGGTTCAGCCAACAGATGAAAAAAGCAATACTATTTGAAAGTCAAGTCTCATGTACCCATTTTATATTAGTTTAAAACTTGTGCAGTCGTTCAAGTTCTTTGTCATTTTCACAATTACGGCAAAGCCGTCGTTGGCAACGAAATTCATAATTCTCGGGCTTCAAATAAATAGTGCAGAAGTTAAAATATAGTAATGTAGAATAAAATATAATATTGTGGAATGTCCCCTTGTAACACAAACTAAATGCAACTCCCTCTTATTTTGTTTTTCAGGGCATCATTCAGGATGTGGTTTTCCCCCTCATGTGTTACACAGACAGTGATGAGGAACTGTGGCAGGAGGATCCATACGAGTACATCCGCATGAAGTTTGGTAAGCGGAGAGAGTTGGTGCCTGTTTTCCAAAATTAATCCTGTGCATCGGCGATGACTAACCATTTGTCCGATCTCTGCTGTCCCTTTTTTAGACGTATTCGAGGACTTCATCTCTCCGACAACAGCAGCGCAGACCCTCCTCTTCACTGCCTGCAACAAGAGGAAAGAGGTGAGTTCAATGTATTTTGTGGCTAATTTCCGTGAAATTTAGATTTTGTTTGTTAGAAAAGCCTTTCCATTATGGAAAAATAAAACGGGCCTAGTGACTAATAATGTTCCTGCTCTGTTTTAGGTGCTGCAAAAGACTATGGGCTTCTGCTACCAGATTCTCACTGATCCCGCCTCTGACCCCAGGAAAAAGGATGGTGCCCTCCACATGATTGGCTCCTTGGCTGAAATCCTGCTGAAGGTAAACCGCTCTACTTTTCTACACACAGATTAACTGTTGAAATCTGAATTTGAGAAAAACAAAAGTTCTATTTGCTGTAACATGTTCATCACACCTTCCTGTTGTAACCATGACTGCCCTCATGAGCATTCATTCAATGACTATCTCTAACTGGGGCAGGGGTGGAATTTTTGTGGAAATGCTGATACTGTTGAGTTGTCAATAACCATTTTACCCAGATTTAGCTGGAACATCCCCCTTCTA
This sequence comes from Nannoperca obscura, assembly GCA_036024295.1. Lineage (NCBI taxonomy): Eukaryota > Metazoa > Chordata > Actinopteri > Centrarchiformes > Percichthyidae > Nannoperca > Nannoperca obscura. Next base: position 20,291 of record JAVQJL010011410.1, read on the forward strand.
GAAAGCATAAAACAAGGATTTTTGTTAAAATTGAAAATGCAAAAAGTACAGTTGTGTAAATTGTTTGGCTGCCTTGTGAAACAGTTTGTTTCTTTCTATACACAGAAAAAAATTTATAAGGACCAGATGGAGTTCATGCTGCAGAATCATGTCTTCCCCCTGTTTCGAAGTGAACTGGGCTACATGAGAGCCAGAGTAAGTGATCAATATCTTCAGACAGATATAAAGTGGCCTTTAATTACCATAAGCTGATTGATTGTCACAGTATTTCCTTTTTATGCTCTTGAACTTTTTGCATTTAATGCCACATCCTCTCAACCTGTCTTCACGTAGGCCTGCTGGGTGCTGCATTATTTCTGTGAGGTGAAGTTCAAAAGTGACCAGAACCTGCAGACTGCTCTTGAGCTGACCCGCCTTTGTCTAATCAATGACAACGAGATGCCAGTTAAGGTGGAGGCTGCTATTGCCCTGCAGGTTCTCATCAGCAACCAGGAGAAAGGTGAGCAAGTAAAGCAATGCAGTTTGTTTTTCCGACTGTACTTCATGCAGTATTTCTTGAGGAAAGTGTCATTTAGTAGCAGTTTTCTTTAATGGTCTAAATTAACTTGTGCGTTGTATTCTTTAGCCAAAGAATACATCACCCCCTTCATCCGGCCAGTGATGCAGGCACTCCTGCACATTGTCAGGGAGACGGAGAACGACGACCTCACCAACGTCATACAGAAGATGATCTGTGAATACAGCGAGGAAGTCACTCCAATTGCAGTGGAGATGACACAGCACTTGGTAAGTGCAATTGGCAAAGAAGCTACATGTTGATGTTGTCATTTGACATGATGCCATCACTGAGTGGCCAAATAAACGTCCCCTATGGCTGACAATGGTCAGGTTGTTACCCATAAATGGAAAGTACATATCCAAGTTAAAGTATCACGATTATAGTTGTCATTAAATTGCTGGAAAACATTTTCTTCTTCAGCCATCAGAAGTTGATGCAATCAGTTGCAAAGATGCTCTTTACCATTTTAGCAGTTTTCCTTTTTTTCTTTTTGCCATGTCAGTGCGCCGACAGCAGATGCCCAATGTTTGCCTGTGTGACTGTGGCGAGTGCAGTGTATAGTGATGTCACATGCATAGCCTCTGTATTGCTTTTAAGAGAAAGCTACAGTCAAATTTAGTAGGTTTGACACCATTTGATTGTTAATGTGGAAGTAAGAAATCAGTCAGACTTCTAGTATGATGACGAAATGTACAGGTACAAGTCCACAGACAGGATCATAAGTCTTTGTTTGCTTTTCGACAGGCTATGACATTCAACCAGGTGATTCAGACGGGGCCTGATGAGGAAGGTGGAGATGACAAGGCTGTGACAGCTATGGGCATCCTCAACACCATCGACACATTGCTAAGTGTGGTGGAGGACCACAAAGAGGTCAGCGGCATATCCACTCAGCATGCTCCCCCCCACCCACACACTCCCCCCACCCCACCCTCTCTTTTCCTCCTGGCTGATCACTCATCTCGGTGCCACTTCATCTGCAGAAGCAGCTCTGGTCTGATGTAGCCTTCCTGCCAACACACTTCAGCCACCCACCAACTCTTGGGAACACGCTCTGTTCTCACCATGTTCAAAATGACTCAGAGGCTGAGGCAGACACTAGAAATAGTGCCCGGGCACGCTGCCACCATGTCTGCCGAAACATAGGACTGCTGGTGCTCGAAGCCAAAAAGCCATTCGATTTGACCAGGCATTGCTTCACACTGAGGAGTTTTGATTACGTAACGGTTCAGTCGTTTAGGTTTCAGTGTTGTACGTCAGTGCTACAAAGCATTGGAATTTTTTTTTTTATTTGACCAGTGACTTTGGTATACAGGGAAATGAACCTGTTCAACTGGTGTAGATAATTACTCAAAACTTTACTCATTCACTAAATTCATTGGTTGTTCCATACCTTGAACCAATGATGGTTAATCAATATCAGAATTACAGTTTGGAAAATTTGAGCCTGAATTGATGCCTTTCATGCAGAACTTTTCTTTAATATAATATTTGGTTTTATACATTCACAAGATTTTAAAGCATATTTCTCTCTGTACATTTATTTACATGATTTCTCAGCAGCTTTGTGTGTGTGTGCGCCTATAACACTAAAGTGCTTAACAAAAAAGGAGGTATTCTTGTTTCACTTTGTGTATTGAAATGAAGAACCTTGTATCGGATAATACAGCACAGTATTTGTAGTATTAGGGACACGCTGTTAAAATGAAAATATTCAGTTTCGATCACAGAATCACTTAATCTCTGGAATGTATCTAATTGATTAAATTCTCATTGCCTTTTAAATCCCTCTGTTGTTTCAGATCACCCAGCAGCTGGAGGGCATCTGTCTGCAGGTGATCGGCACTGTGCTGCAGCAACATGTACTGGGTAAGCAGCACTGGTCTTTCCTGTGCTTCCACATTCCACCTGCATGTTGCTCTAAAACCTTTCCTGTCTGCTTGTTTAAGAGACGGCCTATTGATGATAAACTGACTATATTTACCTCCAATGACTCACTCCGCTTTCTTTTCTTTTTTTCCTTTTCATAGAGTTCTACGAGGAGATCCTGTCCTTGGCTCACAGCCTGACTTGCCAGCAGGTGTCGCCACAGATGTGGCAGCTCCTTCCACTGGTGTACGAAGTCTTCCAGCAGGATGGATTTGACTACTTCACAGGTTTGTGCTTGGCCAAGAACCAATGCTTGCGTTTGTGTTAGAATTCTTAGTAGATTACGCTTAAACTGCAAAAAAACAGTGCACTAGTACCAGATCCATACACTGTGACAGCCAATATCCTGAGTTGAGAGAGAGAGAGACATTTAGTTTGGCTGTAAATTCCTTGGTGTGAAAAGTAAACGTGTTTCCGTTTCAGATATGATGCCTCTTCTTCACAACTACGTCACAGTTGACACAGATACTCTCCTATCTGACACCAAATACCTGGAGATCATCTATAGCATGTGCAAGAAGGTAAACTGGTGCAGTTGATGATGCATGGCATAAGAAACTCTGTTTTAAAGCAGATTATTTGTGGTGATTGGGAGGATTACCTGTCCGTGTCACTTCACACAGGTCCTGACAGGTGATCCTGGCGAGGACCCAGAGTGCCATGCAGCCAAACTGCTGGAGGTGATCATTCTGCAGTGCAAAGGTCGTGGTATTGACCAGGTCAGTGTAACTAATGTTCACCTCAAAGTGGTAAGCTGTAGAGACTCAGGAAATAATAATAGTTCCTCATATTTTTATATATTAAGTAATCTAATATAATGCTATTGTTGCAGGTTGTGCCATTGTTTGTGGCTGCTGCATTGGAGCGCTTGACGCGGGAGGTGAAGACCAGCGAGCTGAGGACTATGTGCCTGCAGGTGGCCATTGCTGCACTTTACTACAGCCCTCCTCTTCTCCTCAACACTTTGGAGAATCTACGCTTTCCAAACAATACTGAGCCGATAACTAACCACTTCATAACCCAGTGGCTCAAAGACGTCGACTGCTTCCTTGGGTAAGAGTTTTACGAGTATCTCAACCGTGCAAATTACCACTACAGTATTCCTGCTCCTGACAGTTTCTAAACCTCCCAATAAAAGCCGAGTCATTTAATTTCATACTTGTCAAATGTAAACTATGGCTGCAACTATAAACGATTTCATTGCAATTCATCTTTAATTTCAACATAGGCCGATTACTAGAGCCCAAAATTATGCCTTCAGACTTTTTACTTTGTAAGACCAGCAGCCAAAGTATTTCTTTCACCAACTTTTTGCTCCCCTCACAGCCTCCATGACAGGAAGATGTGCATTCTCGGTCTTTGTGCTCTCATCGACCTCGAGCACAGGCCTCAGGCTGTCAACCAGGTGGCCGGCCAGCTTCTTCCAGCAGCCATTCTACTGTTCAATGGCCTCAAGAGGGCGTACGCCTGTCGAGCAGAGCATGAAAATGACGAAGATGACGACGACGAAGATGGGGAAGACGAGGATGACAATGGTAAGTGGGTTTTTGTTTTTCGGTACTCAGTGTTGCAACAGCCATGGTGTGCATTTAAGTGATGTTTAAAGGTGCTCCCATCACTCTGCAGCTGAGCTGGGCAGTGACGAGGATGACATCGACGAGGAGGGCCAGGAGTACCTGGAGATGCTGGCGAAGCAGGCGGGAGAGGACGGAGACGACGAAGACTGGGAGGAGGATGATGCTGAGGAGACTGCACTTGAGGGCTACACTACATCTGTAGATGATGAAGACAACTTAGTGGACGAGTATCAGATCTTCAAAGCCATACTACAGAGTAAGACGACAATGAAATGATTCGGTAAAACAAAAGGTGTCCGTGTTGTACATCCATCACTAACGTCACTTTACTGTCATGCAGATATCCAGAGCCGTGACCCAGCATGGTACCAGGCACTAACACAGGCCCTTGACGAGGACCAGGGCAAACACCTTCATGACATTGGCACACTTGCAGACCAGAGACGGGCAGCACATGGTGAGCACCAGCAGAGAATGTACCTCACTATCCCCATTAATTGACGCGGCCCTTCAGTCTGAAAATAAAGCAATTTTTTTAAATGCTACATTTTGCTGCTCTTTTATTGATATTGTTGGGTTTCATTTAAAATAAATTCTAAATGCCCTTTTATTCTATAAATATACCTGGAATAAAAAGTACTATAGTGTTCATAGCCTCTATCCAATTACACTGCGGCTTTAAAATCAGCTGCCATTTTTTTTATAGGCACAAAAACGTCTGGGATGATAAAAATCATATTTTCACCTCCATAAAAGAAAATAAGTGTTTTTTAATCTTAGTTCAATAATAAAATACACTGTGGAGTGACCTGCCTGCATTGCTTCTCATGATGCTTGTGAGCCAAAGCATTGTCCTGGAGAGCCAACGAAGAACGCAGTGTCCAAGAGTCTGACTGACCTTTTGTTTCATGTTGTTCCCCGTCGCTCTATTCCCTCATTTCCAGTTATAGATCGGTTGTCGACTAATAATAAAGCCGTAAAATGCCAAAAAATAAATGTGTTGACCACACTGGGTGACCGTAGATGAAGCTGTGCCCGAATCTGGTGTGGTCTTCTGCTTTTATAGCCAATCTCACGAGTCTTCCAAACCTGGTCTTGTCTCAAAAATGACATTCCTGTATCCTGTGTTAGGGGGACAAAATATATAAGCCCCCCCCCCCCCCTCTTTTCAAATGTCAACATGACATTTGTCCTGGACTTCCTGGCAGTCAAAATGGGCCAGCTTTTAATAGGGCGGTCTAGCACCGGCCGTGTAGTAAATGAACACGTTCCCTCCCATGTTGGTGATTTTGTTACATACTTGTGCTTATTATCTAATTGCAGAATCCAAGATGATCGAGAAACACGGCGGGTACAAGTTCACAGCGCCAGTGGTGCCATCTACTTTCAACTTTGGAGGCACTGCTCCAGGAATGAATTGAGTCATCCGTTCTACTTTTTATTACTCTGTGACTGATTGTAGTGAAGTGAAAAAAAAGCTTGTGTTGTTCCCTTAAGTAGTGGTTCCAGAACTGGTTCTTCTCAGTCATTCTTCAATCTGTCAAATGGGGAAATAGCACCAGAAGATGTGGGAAAGCAACCAAAATGCAACCAATGGCTGGGGAAAACAAACCAAGAACTTGAGCACGATGCAAGAAAAGAAGCTCTGAACAACGTTGTCTTCTGGAGCCCAGTGAGGAAGGGGATACCATGACGGCAACTCTTTTGTTTTTGTTTTTTTCCCACTTAAACAAAATTGGGGGATTAACTGTTAGAAATTGATAATGGGACTAAATATTTCATTATCATTGTTGTGGCCAAATGGCTGTAATATGATTATACCTCTGGTAGTGGTGATATATACGTTATTTTCAGCATAAACAAACACTCATGTTTATGTAAATACAAGCCAAGGTTATTGATTTTTCAAGTAGCCTTGAAAAACAACCAGAGGCATTTGTAAGGTGTTAACGGCTGTATTCATATGTAGCATATTGGATACTTCATAGCACTATGTGATGCCTGATCTCTGTAAATTAATGACTAGCACTTTCATATTGTTCAGGTCTCCTAGCCTTCTGTATCAGACTGCAAATTTTTTAAATTGAAGACTTATTTAAAATGAAAACAGCTGTAACTTTGTTACTTTGCAAGCGACTTCTGTAATGGCTGGTTGTCAACTCATCTGGTTGCAGAGTGGATCGGTGGACAACTCGGAAACATTATTGATTTCAGGAAAAAAGAGAATGCTCTTGGTGTTCAGTATGGCTACAGGACATGTGTTTTTGAGCACTGAAAGTACAATTGAATACATCACTGAAGCATGTACAATTGGACTTATCGTGAAGGTCTCAAGCTTTTGGTTGGTGTATGGATGAACCATCTATATATACAACATATTAAAAAAAGAAAAAGCTAAGGGATTTCATGACCACGAGTTTTTCCTTGTACAGCCACATTTCTTCTGCTGTATGAATTTATTTTTGAGGTAATTGCTTGATGACTGTCCACCAGATTGCAGTCCTCTCCTGTGATCAGTTGTTTTTTTGACATTGTCATATACTCTTTTTGTACACACGAGCATGGTTAGAAGTTTTGGCCTCTCACACGGCAGCTCTGAAGAAGAAGAAAAATTGAATCAACGAATCACTGGGACCCTTTGACAACTTGATTTTAACGTTTTCCTCGTGTCCGAGATGAGCAGCTCAGTGAGTCGTCCGGCGACCTGCAGAAAGACAACAGCCACTGAACGCAAACAAAAACGAGGCCTTTTAGAAGAGAGGACATTTTAACGTCCTAGAATGAAAAGCAACTGTCTAAATAATATAATGAACAATGGCTAATTCCATTTAGCTTCTCAGGGTCCTCATATTCTGCATGTTGGCTTACTGAGACACTAGAATAGAACAGTCATCGGTAATGTGCAAAAACATGCAGTATCAGCTGACATGATGCCTTAAAGTGGTATTATCTAACACCTTCATTATTATACTCTGTGTATTTCTGAAGTAATGTTTTCGATCACTTTACCACACAGCAAATATTGTATTGTAGCAGAAAAACTGCACACTGCATGGAGAATGGGGGGACAAACAGGTGTTAACAGAGGCCGGTCAGCTCATGAGTTTAATGTGGTTTTGCCCAAAATGTTTTACTTTGGCCAAGTAAGGGTCAAATTAGGTTTACTACAACGTGAAAATGACTTGTTTGTCATCTTAAGCGTTAAAGGGAAGTTTTAAGGTCAGTTCAGCCACATACAAGCATAGTAATAGTACATCCTACTTGCAGTTAGGATTCATCAGTGGTCAAATGTAACAAGTGCATTTACTCAAATGCTGTTTGAGGTACTTTTACTTGTGTCATCCCACTATCTACTTCTACTCCAATACATTTCAGATTGTTCATTTTGCTCCATCACAATTATTTGCCACTTTTGTTACTGGATATTTTACAAATTAAGATATTTGCATACAAAACACATGCAGAGCTTATAAAATATTTGTTGTCATATATCAAACTCCCCAACACTAAGACTATAAGTAAAGATGAAATTATTAGTTGAAGAATCAATAAGTCGAAAAGAAAATCAATAATTTTGTAATAACCCTTTTCTGTAATTTTTAATGCAAAACATTTCATTGTTCCAGCTTCTAAAATGTGTGGATTTGCTGCTTTTCTTTTTTAATAATTTTGAGGTTTGAACTGTTGGTTGGATAAAACGAGCATTGTGAAAGTGTCACTTTGGGTAATTGTAATTTTTACAATCCAAACAGTCAATTGATTAATGGAGAAAATAATCAGCAGATTAAAATGAGTTTCTACGGAGCCCCTCTGGGGTCATATGGTAGACACAAACAACTCAGAGTGTAATCTGTGCGCACAGTTCAAAAACACAGCTAAATCAATTGATTTTACTATTGTTAAATTTAGATAACGTTGTATTTACTTCAGTTGCAGTCAGGATGCTCCATTGGGAAACGCATGCATGCTCCATTTGCTGCTGTGTAGAAAAAAACGCAAAGAGAGGGCACGGATTGCATTTTTGAGGAAACCGATTACAAAACGTTGTGCACGGATTGCAAAACCGTGAACACAGATTACAAAACTGCGCACAGATTAGACACTGAGTTTTTTCTCTCTACCATATGACCCCAAAGGGGCTCCGTAGAGCTTCACTTGAAACAACTACAACAGTAAATTCCTGCTTTTACATTAATGCAATAGTATTAATAACCTAATAGTATTTTTAACCTAATAGTAAAAGTACATTTTCCTAATTATATGTTTTACAATGCAGGACTTTCTACTTGTAACAGTATTTTTACAGTGTGGTATTAGTACTTTTACTTAAGTGAAGGATCTGTATATATTCTCCACCACTGGTATGCAGTTTACTTTGGGTTTTAAGTTCATGATGGGACGGCCCAAACTGGGTTTTCTCCGAAATCAAATGATGAAAAACTTACACTAAACGTTACGTGGCGCTATCATCGCGCTTGTCCCTGCTGCGACACCTACACCACGCTGGTTGAGAGGGGGACAGTTAATCCACACCAACAAAACTGACACAAACCCACGGCAGACAGGCAGACGGACCTCTGGCGCTTCTGATTTACAAAATGTGGCTTCGAGATGAGATTTTGAAATCCATATGGCACGCATTCATTGCCCTGGACGTGGATCAACGAGGAAAAGTTTCCAAATCTCAGTTAAAGGTGCGTTTCACTTCTGTTTTAGTACACTCAAACTTACTGTAAACCTTCTCCGCGTTTGCGACTGTACTTTTCATCCCTAATTTACCTTTACGTTAAGTATCAAACGTTTCCTGCGGAATAAATTAACGGCGACATCCGTCACATCTCCTGAATGTGACTTTTTTACTTGCAGTACAAGCGATTTGTACCATCACTACATGATGTATATTTTTCTGCATAGATGCCAATATGTTGTTACACTTGCCCACCATTCATTCACGCAAGTTGCTTGTTTGTGCTTTTCTTTGTGTATCAACACACATCTCAGGGAGGTTAAAGAAGGGAGATGGTGTATGCACATATAATCCACTTCTGTTGTAGTCAAAGAAATTGAAAAACATGTTACAGGCTGTTTTACAGAAGCAAAGGCCAGAGAGAGGTGGTGTGTTGCTGTGTGACAAGCCTGGGCCTGAGTTGGTTTGCCTGCTGGCCCTGGTGTCTATGTGCCCAGCCTGATAAAGACACAGTCAGACTTCAAGGATCCTGCAGGGTTTTTCATGTCGCACATATGCTCTCTCAACACTGCAGAGTGGCTAGGAAAAGTCTAGAAGTTTTTATTTTTGGAGATTTGATTTGTAATGGCTAGTTTAAAGCTAACTATCCACCTATGGCAGTCCATCCACCACCACACTTTGGACTGTACCATGGACCATAGGAAACTGTCTGCAAATGGAGGTTATTAGAATCTAATCTTGGTTGATGTGAAGTTACAGTTCTATACAGTTAAAATGTACCGCGTGGGTGTAATCCTCCATTGTTGCAAAACTAAGCAGTAGATAGAGTCTTTGGTCTAGAGGGTGAAAGTTCACCTTCAAGAACAGAAGACATGCTTGGCCAGTGATGCATTTTATTTAAATGTGCAGTAGCAAAATTTGAAAACTGAGTTTGATTTTGAGCTTTATCTTTAATTTACCCATATATTCATTTAGCAGGAATGTGTAACTGTATATTAATGTGTATCTCAGTCCTCGTGTCTTATGGTAGCATCTAATTCACATTCAAATTGTGTTTCTTTAGGTGCTGTCTCACAGCCTGTGCACAGTCATGAAGGTCCCTCATGACCCTGTGGCCCTTGAAGAGCATTTCAAAGATGATGATACAGGGCCTCTGTCCAACCAGGGCTACATGCCTTACCTCAACAGGTTTATTCTTGACAAGGTGGGGACAAGCGGGAGATTGGGAGAGTCTTGTATTTTTAATCCAGAACTTCTAAAATATTCAATGGTGTCTAAACACAAGCAGCTGTACAATAGCTTTTTATACCTAACTTTTAAATCAGGAACTATCCGATCAAAGAATAAGTAAACAAACCTGACCAGCCTTCATTGTTGGTACCTGACAGGTTTCTATATGTAGCTCTACAGACACATTAAGTCACTACTAGCAAATACTGATACCCCACAGCCAGCTAGACAGTTACACAAGCATCAAAATAGAAGAAAACAATCTTTACTGTTAAAGACTATGACCCAAATTAGGATGACTAATCATGACCTATTTGGCTCTGTAGGAGAGGAAATGGTTACAACCACTTCTCTGTTGACTCAGAGTAACAATTCGTTTAGTCTATTATATATTCTTCATTGGTGGTCTAATAATTGTTGTTAAGCTGTGAAGATAAAATGGTATGCATCCTTTTACAATCTGTAAAAAGGGGGGCTGTTGTCTCTGATGAGATTTTGCTCTGTAGCTTAGCGGCCACAGTGTAATACACTGCAAACACACGTGTTGTGTAATAACACTAACTCTGATGTCAGTTTGTAAACTGCTTGAGTTTCACTCTTTGTACTTTGTACTTTTCTTGCCTTTCTCTTGTGGGCTCTGACTTGAATATAAATTAGGCATTTAATTGCATCAGGTTTGTACCTCACATTCTGCAGACTCGAGGTTTTGAAAGGACACAAACACCAGTCTCCTGCTTAGCATTTATAAACACGCTGCCCTCACTGGTGCTGACCAGTCTGACTTTGACTCTGACTGAATGCTGCATTTGTTCGCAGGTACAGGAGGATTTTGATGTACTGGAGTTCAACAAGATGTGCTGGACACTGTGTTACAAGAAAAGTATCTGCACTAAACACCTGCTCTTCTCAGACGACGATGCTTTCAAAGTCTGGTGCATTTTCAACTTTCTGTCAGAAGACAAATACCCACTAGTCATCATCATTGAAGAGGTGAGGTCAGATCCTTACAGTTGTTTTCTGTGTTTTTTTTAACTTGCCCAGTCAAACAAAGAGTGAGGACATCTTTAACCATTCCTTCTACCAAACATGATTTTATGCTCTTTTGTCTGCCCATCTCCTTAGATTGAATACTTACTGCGAAAGCTGACGGAGGCCATGGGGAGCGGCTGGAGTGAGGAGAAGTTTGCAGATTACAAGATAAGGCTGAACACGAAAAACTGCCTGACGGCCTGGGAGCTGATTGAACTGTTGGGGATGGGTTACTTCAGCAAGACCTTGAACCGCCATACCCTGTCCATGGGTATCAATGAGGTCTTCCAGGAACTCATATTGGATGTGCTCAAGCAGGTTAGATTAGTTAGGTTAGTTTGATTTACACAAAAGACAGAAGACCTGAGTTGAAAGTTAATGGCGCATGCTCATCTAACCCGCCTCCATTTGTTACAGTGCACTCACAGTAATAAGAGAGTGCTTATTGAACTTTCTTTGCCTCAGTTTTCATCTGCAGCTACAACTGTATGTACTTGACATGCTTCCCTAACCTTGCAGCCAACTCTCAGGGATAAATAATAATAATATAATTTATTGTTTTGCTTGTTATTACAGATATACCAGATATACTGTATATACTAAATCAACTGCATAACAGTTGCTGAATTCGTCATTTGGCATAATTCACATATTCATATAATTAATGATAATGTATTGCAGTTATGTATATATATATTCAATGTGTTTTTGCAAATTGAATTATTATTATATATTATTTTCTTAATTGATTATCCAAGTAGCATAACTTGATATGTGTAGTGTATCACATCAGTTATGGCAGAATAATCAGGTGACTCTTTGTTTACCTCCACACTGTTTTGAAGGGATACATGATGAAAAAGGGCCACAAAAGGAAGAACTGGACCGAGCGCTGGTTTGTCCTTCGACCCAGCTCACTGTCATACTACGTCTGTGAGGATCTTGTGGAGAAGAAAGGCGACATCATTCTGGACCGAAACTGCTGTCTGGAGGTTAACAGTCCAGCCGTGTAGTTTTGGTCATGTTAGGATGTGTTGTTATCTATTTATAGTATCTAATATATTATATATAAGTAATACTGCTGGACTGTTTTGACTAAACATTACGACACACGTTATAATGAACATTTTCTGACAGATTTTTTTAATAAACCCTCATGGTTTTGTAGATGTAGTATAATGTGACTGAGAGTGCTATAATGTTTTTCTTTCCTGCAGTCTTTGCCAGATAAAGAAGGGAAGAAATGCCTGTTTATTATCAAGTGCACTGATAAAAGCTTTGAGATCAGTGCATCAGATAAAAAGAAAAGGCAGGAATGGATTCAAGGTATTGAGGATTAATTTTTCACTGCTCATTATATCATTTTCAACTGCCTCATCATAAAGAGTCTCGTCATCATCAGCTATTTATTTTCTTTATGTTTGTCTCTTGAATTTTTGAAATGTGATCGTTACTGAGTCAACAGTGCGTCCATAGTCAGATTGTTGTCTCGCCCTGTCTCGCGGCAGCTATTCAAACCTGCGTCCAGCTGCTGAGGTTGGGGCTGCCGTCTCCGCATCGCGAGGCCCGGCTGAGGCGCAGGGAGCTCCGGCAGAAGCAACAGGTGGAGGAGGAGGACCTGTCAGAGAAGATGAAGCAGCTCCAGGCGGCCAATGAGAACAAACAGAGACAGTTGGAGGCTATGAAGAAGGTACTGTTCCATGCTCAACTCTTAAACCTTAAAAATGGACCTTGAGAATTAGGCCTTGTTGGGTCCAGTAACCATTTGCACAACGCAAATGTCATACTCAGGAGTCACGTCAAGTCATGTTGCCTTCAATAAACTTATCTCGCTATAGGAAGCTCTTACCTCCTTTTTATTTCTCTACTATGTTTTTCTTAATTAAAACTGAGCACATAAGAAACATTTTGACCCTCACATAGGAATATAGTGCTCCCTTTTGGACCAATCAGTGACCCAAACATCCTATTTTGTAATTTATTTTAATAAAACTATATCTTGTAAATATATAGCAATGCAATAGGCAACATACACAGCGTACATCTTTTATGTCTTAAAAACTGAACATAGTAAGATGTCATATGGTATTTATGGCAGGGAAGCTTAATACTATATACATGTTGATGTTGATGCTTTAATCCCTGTAGGTTACTATGAGAAATGTTACAATGAAAAGCATTAAACAAAGCTAAATAGAAAAATATCTGCTTTATTGTAGATATAAATATGGAACTATAGTAGGTTATTCAGTTAGTTCAGTTTATTCAGTTGACCTGAGGGTTGGTATAACTCCATTACCAGTAAGAAAAGGGGTTTTGTCCACTTCCTTTTATATTAACATATTCTGGTTTAAAATAACCTAAACAGCCATTGATTTAAGAGAAACCAAAAACACGATGCAGCAGAACATTCACAGTAAAAAGGGAACCAAAACCTGCTATGCAAACAATTGCATGTATCAATCAGGAACACCTGTCTTGTGGAGGGCCAAATGTATGAACGCGATTGTTTCAGAGCTGCAGCAAACTGTTGATGACTTCTCACTTCTCGTTCTTTGCCCGCCAGATGTCTTTTTTTTTTAAATGTCAAAAATATCCAATCTTTACATTTTTGAATACTTTGACCTTTTTACTAAGGAAAATATTATATATTATATAAGAGACTAAAAGGAAAGAGTAATTTTCTAGGTAATTTTGACCTAGAAAAACACACTGAACCACTGAACCAACCTATGTTTTTTTATTAAGGCCTGTTTGTCTCCAAAGGACTTCCCCTTGTAGCCCGCTGTGTCCTCCAGTCAAGCAGAGAAGTAACAGCTCTTTCCTCTTTTGTGCTTCACAGAAAATGGAAGAGGCTGCGGCTAAAGCAGCAACAGAGGAGCACAAGAGGAAGAAGACTCAGTCCGACCTGCAGGATCGCTACCGACTGGACCTGGAGAGAGAGAAAATGGTAACCACTGTGCCTGAGCCTGCCTCCCACAACTTTGCGTATCGTGTGGGCTGATTAAGTGCGACACGTCATATGTTGTGGTCTTGTCAGATGATTAGAAAGCAAACTAATGAATCTGGTAAACTAAGACTGTCTTTTTATTCCATTTTTATTTTCTGATTAAATCACCATCACCCGTCTGTGGCTCTGTCCTTTCAGGAAACACAAGCTAAAAAAATGTTAAAATAAAAAATCCCATGACGTTGAGTCATCTTTTGTCTGAGTGTCAGATGCACTGACTTATTAATCATCATCTTACTAAACAGATGGATGCCTTTGTAAGTTAAGAAAACCTTTGTTCTTTGCTCAAGCAAGATTCCATCATTGCAGCAACACATACGCTGAAGAAGATGAAGCTATAATACAGCAAATGTCACAATACTGTATCAAATGGGAAGATTTATAGTTGATTGGTACATTGTTGCTGTGTGACTCATTTAGGTGCGTCAGCAGATGGAGGAGCAGGTGGCTCAGAAGTCCAGTGAACTGGAGCAGTACCTGCAGCGCGTCCGGGAGCTGGAGAACATGTACCACCGGCTGGAGGAGGCCTTAGAGGATGAGAGGCAGGCCAAACAGGATGAGGAGGCCATGCACAAGCTGCAGGCCAGGTCTCGGATACACACGCTCACACACACACACACACACACACACACACACACACACACACACACACACACACACAAACAGGACATTGTGTGGATAAATACAGGCAGTAAACGCAGCAATATAAACACCCATTTGTAATAATGCAATCTAGTGTAACCATCTTTTTATAGCTGTTAATATTTACATTTTGACACTGTGGGAGTTGGCTGCTGTTCCATCTCATTTAGTAGTTAAAGGTTATGTTGTATTGGATTGCATTATATTGTACAAAGCTATGCAGTGAGCTATACACTCTTCCAATAAAAGCAGAAGACAGGGGATTGCCTTCAAGATTTGTACTGTGAAAACAGTACAACAAATTCAATGATTGAGATACCATGAACAAAAGTTAGATCAAAGGTATTGTAAAGATTTGTTAGTATAGTAACAAGGAAACTGGATTCACAAACGTATAGACTAGCTGTCAAGTTAGTTAAATTATCCCTGATGCCAGGAGGACACACATTATCATCAGTGAAAGAGCAATAGAAAGTCCTCACCTGAAGTACAACGTAGTAATTTTAACATCAACAGTAGTAACTGAATGAACTCAGCAGTCACCTGGAAAGTTGTATTAGCAACACATTAGCCATAGAAGGCTAACATAATGGATTAATGAAGGTTAGAAGTAGGCTGATTGCAGAAAAACTAGATGAAGAAATCGACAATCACAAGACAGCAGTGATAAAAAGGCTGCCCACAGATAATCTTTAACAAGGGCTTTTAGATAAAAGATGCCTGTCAGTATTTGTTTGTGCACAGATTTTAAGGATGTAATAATGTCTGTTCAACTTCTATAGAAATGTAATCCACTGCTGGTGTCAGAATTGTTCCACATTGTTTAAAAGGACCCGGACAGATTAAAGTGACTTTAACACAGATTTTTAATCTGAAGTTCACAAGCTGCCACATGTTGCATTTCCTTCTGCAAAAACACATTTCCTAGAGTTGACAGTAAACAGGGTTCTCTTGTGGCAAAGCACAGCTTAGAAAAAGCGTGCAGAAAGAGGAAGTGAGAGGAAGTAAATGACAGAAAAGAAAAATAAGCTCAGTTATTAATAACTTTTTAATTCATTTGTCATACATTTTTAAGCATATCTTAAATAGGGCACATCTAGATTTACTTCTTATAGCTGTTTAATCCAGCTGTAGGCCTAATAAGTGAAATACCCTCACAGCAGACAGTGTATAGTCTGCATTGCCTTCAGATTCCTGTGTCAGATTCCTGCCATATGTTCTGGCTCCAGCTCATCTCTTCCCTTTGTTCTGAATGGGATTGAAGTGGGTGAAATCCACAACCTGAAGACATTATTAGCATAATTGCATGTGTTTTCCATCACAGGCTGCTGGAGGAGGAGGCAGCAAAGAGGGCAGAGCTGGAGCACATCCACATGCAGCAGCAGAGGGCGCTGTCTCAGACTAAGGCCGAGAAGCAGGAGCTGGTGGCCGAGCGGCTGGCCAAGGAGAGAGACCTGCAGGCAGCCATGCTGCAGCTGGATAGACTGGAGAGGGAGCGGCAGGGAGCACTGGAGCAGTACCAGGTCAGGTCACACATGTGGAGGTTTAAGTTGATCTGAAAATCCCGGGAGAGACGGCAATCTAGTGTCACTGTGGAAATTGTCCTTCGGCATTAGAATAGTTTTATTTCCTTCATTTAGCAGAAGGAGCTAATAAAACTACTCTCCTATACCCACAAGTATGTTTGTATTATGTTTCACCTTTGTGGCATTTTGTTATTTCTTGTTGGGTGATTCATATTAATGATGTTTAGTATATAAAACAATAGAATTAGTGAAATTATTGAAGATTATTAATTGGATATGTTGTCTTCATTAGATGGTGACAGTAGAAATACAGACAGGAAACATTGGGAGCGAAATAAGAAATAAGTTAACTATGTTAGGAATCTGGTGCCAGGTTTCGATACTCTACTATCCTTCATCCCATTAGTCCACCTATCTCCTCCCAAGCTGACATCTACTCAACGTTTATATGATCTGATTCCATCCCTCTTGTCTTTCTCTCACCTCCTCTTTATCTTATAGGAGGTGACGAGGAAGCTTGAGCGAGCATCAAACAAGACAAAGACCTGGAAGGACAAGGTGGCCAAACATGAGGGGCTGGTGCGTCTCATCCAGCCAGGTAAGGGTAACGGATTGTTGTTTGTGAGTAATTGCTGATTAATTCATTAATTAACATTACACATTTGTATTTGACTGGCATTTAAGAACTTTGTGCATTACGTTCATGAAAACGAGGCTTCTTTGTGTGTTTTTGCAAGATTTTGAAATTGCAATATTCCACAATTTGAATTAAGGTCTAATTTATTAAAACATTTTTATGAAGCAAGGCACTCTATATGTGGACACCACTGTCAATATACTTCTTTGTATTTATGGCCTCTCAGTTCCAATTAAGTGAAATCTTAATGATATTTTAGACAATTGCAGTGTTCTGCTTTCTGAACAGTTTGTCATTATCTTAGATTAGATTAGATTAGAAACAGATTTGTCTGTTCAGACCATTAGTAAAAGGTTTCCTTCGCTTTTTTTCAACCTGGTCTTTCAGGTCATAAGGGACCTCAAAGGATCACTAACTGGGGTCCGGCTTCATTCACCGACGCTGAGCTGGAGCTGAGGAAGAAGTCGTGGCAGGAGAGCAAGAACCAGGGGGCTCAGGCTAAGTGAGGGCTCACTGTGACAGATGGAGCGCACACCGACGAGGAAGACTCGCACCGTAATTAACTCTGGAGCCCAAACTGTCACAATCGAGGTCTGAAGAGGTTCGAGACATTAACTTACTGAGCCACGTGACAGCTGCCAAGAAAACAGTTTAGATTTGGGTAACTTTTAGAAAAACATCTGGGATTAACTGCATTTAATAACAAAAAATAAATTATATTAAGTATTAAATGTTCTTTCTCAACCTTGAAAGAAGTAGTTTGACAAAATAATCCTGAGTCAGTGTCCTTTTAGTAGCTTTTTTTCTGGAGCTTCTCACGTTCTTCATCAGCAAATTAAGTTTACCATAGAGAAGGTTCAGATCTCCATGACCACGAGGTGCGGACTTTATCAAAAATTCCCATTCTGTTTTTATTTTGTTGTTTAATTTAAAATTTTGTAATTTTAGTCCATCCTTTCTGATGGTGATTGATTTAACTACTTTGCGGTTTTCTAATGTTTTTATTTTTGACATAAATTTGTTGTAAACGTAAATGTAGTCTTTAACAGAGTATAACAGTTGATTCAGCTGCCACTCTTAGCTCTGATTATTAGCTATAAGATGATATATACACCATCTATTCTTTATGAAGGTGGACGGCTGTTTTCATTTCAGAGGTCAGAGGAGAGTCTTTTTACAAATAAAGCAAGCTTCCACTTTTTCTTTCCTTTATTTGGGGTTAAGACCTTTGCTGCCATCGTCTGCCTTGTTATCATGACGAAGAGCGTCCACCAGGTGTCACCATATGTACAGCATCCTCAGTATGAAAACCCTGCACTGACAACATTTTTAAAATGGCCACAGTTTATTAACGAGTGCACTCATCAGTGTGAGGTATTCTTGAAAAGAGCCACGTTGTCCACATGGTCCTTGTATTTTTAACTCGTAAAGGATAAGTCTGCTCTTATTCTGACAAAAAACAACAGTATGTCAGATCCTATTGAGGACATAAATCTTAAAAAACAGGTCACATATGCATAGATTCAAGGCAAAATGGGTTTCAAAAGCAGCCGGACATTGTTATTTTTAGAGTAATAAAACTTTGGTTACACAGACAACACTTATTATAATCAATTTAATTGGTTTTTCATGGAATTCGTCAACAACAAAATATAAATAATTATAAAATATTTATAATAAAATATAACATTTTGCCAGCCTTATCCTTTAAGTCAGGATAGTTGAGAGTTCATATTTTTGCTCGTAGGGATGCACCAGTCTGATTTGACAGATGGAATACCGACCTGATTAAGCAGATCAGGCATCAGCCATGACATGACCGATCCACACACATTTCACTTTTCACATAGTTTCTTTGTCAATGTCATTATAAATTCAGTCTTAGTCTCAGTGAGCCACAGCCCTCCTGGCCTCGTGTTACTTTACATAAAAATGATTAAAATAAGTTCCACGCAGTGTTTCATTGGTGTTGGTAAATACTCTTGAGTTGAGTTATCAGTATCAGTATCGGGAGAGAAAAAAATGGATTTCTGTATCCCTAGTTACCTGCCTGTTTGCATGACAGGTCTGTATGTGTTGTACAATATGACTTCATTCTTCCATTAATCACACCGATGCACGTGACACAGTGTCAAAACAAATCAGTGTGTGCAACAAAGGACCACTGTTCTCACGCGTACACCTCACCTTTGTCTTGCCCACCCTCAAGTTTCAGTGAAAAAAGAGACCGTGTTACAGGAACTTTGTAACTGGGTGAAACGATCTGCTGTGGGCACTTGTTTGTCTCGTGTCTGCCAGCTAGCCCCGCACAATGAGCGTCTATACTTTCAGATGTAAAAACTCTCAAACTACCTTTAATTTGTTTCTCTTTGAGAGAAGAGCTGGAAGGAAAGAGGTAGTTCATCCTGAGTTCAGAGTTGTCAGAGCAGGAGATGAGATAAGAACCTGCATTCATAAACTGATCTAACAGTCAGCACCATGCAGATCTCTTTATACCGGCAAGTTACTGATAAGATCAGATATTGAGACAGATTGCCCAAATCTCACATTGCTTCTCCTTTTATGGACGTGTTTGTTCGTATGATTCAAGTTCATTAATTGGTGCAGAGAAACAACATTTAACACATTGGGTAAATTACAGATATATTAAAAAGATAAGAGTAAACAGCTGATGATTAACAGGATTCAGGATAGTCAGGGCAGTTTTTATCTTGAACTGATAATCTTGTTTATCATAAATAGATTTGCTGTTCACATTTCGTCTTTAAGAGATATTTATATCCCATAATGGGAGAAAAATGTGGCGCTTTTTCCTCCACCCTTTACTTTTGCAAAGGCTATTCTCAGAATTGGGAGTTTCTAATCTCCGTAGCTAACTTGCACAAGCCCTCAACATTCCAAAAATAAGCATATCTCTAGCTGTCTCACCCACGCCACATGTGTCCGAAAAGCACCCTAATGCCCATAACCAATTAATCTGATTCCTGTCCAACATGTCCTCATCGAAACTGATTTGAAACAGGAACATTTTCTGTGATTGTTTGCTGTTGAAAAAATGGCTGGCAGATGCCTGTTTTCTGTGTTAGATAACTTCCCACAGTGACATCACAGCCCTGAGCATTTCACATGGTTGAATGGACGCTGGGTTTAGTTGCACAGAGAAACTGTGGGTCACTTACACTGGCAAGAAACACATCAGGGCCTCAGACAAATCACTCTAAGTGGGGCCAAGGAAACAAGACATTAATACAAACTTTAGAACTCCCCACTATTATCCCTTAAAGCTGTAAATCAAATGTTTAATTGTGCTTTTCTACTCACGGATGAACGGGCGGTGTCCGGATAAGATCATCTGGAGCTCAGTTGATTCATGCATTTGATAATTTCCCAACTAGACCCCCATGTGCTACATGCAGCTGACATCATCACGATTTCTAGGGTGGGACTCGATGATCTGTGTCGGGCCTGTGAGGTCAGCGTTTGGAGTTGTTGAGATGAATTTTGGAGCAGGTGCCCGCTGAGGGGCCACATGGCTTTGAGGCAGAAAGGCCCCCAGCAGCACTGAATCAGCTCCCATACTGCAGAAGAACCCAGCAAATGAAAACTGCTACACAGCCTGCATTCATTGCAAGTGCAGTGCTACATGGATAATGGGATTTGGAGGACAGATAAAATAAATCAGTATCTGTCACTGGAGTATTTTTGGGCCCCGTGGAAAGGCCAATCAGCGTATGTTTCAAGCTGTTTTCTCGTACAAGAAGCATTTACTGCAGCTGTGACTGTATATTAGAAGTAGCCTACGGGATCCAAAACCAACAGATACGTGCAACCTTGAATTTATAGACTGCTTTTGTCTTTTTATGTGATATCAGCACACTTCCAGCCAACCAAGACTAATCACACTGAACTCAGGAGGAACATTTAGCCAAGTTACACAAGATCACAATTACACATGACTGCATTTTAAAACACATGCTGTTCTAAGGAATAATACTTTCACCAGTAATTTGTCTTAAACTTCAAATAAGAAATTACTTGCGGAGGCAGAAATGTAGCCTAACTCACGTCATGATGGATCGTTCATCTTCTAAACTTTAATACAGCTAACTTGCATGAATCTGGTTTGATCCAGTCCAGAGGAACGCAGCAATGTGGAATCAATAATCGAATAAAATGGCTGTCGTGTGAAACTGCCATTTCTGCTGTTGGAGGAAATGATTCCTATCATGCCATTCCACACAATCCTGCTGGATAACATCCGCTTCATCCCTCTGTTTGTGGCCAGAGGTCCTAATCTCCGTACCCAAAGCAAGAGGCTAAATATGGAGATGACTGCCCAGATGTTGACTTGCTGTAACTCTGCACCTGCTGCCAGTTCAAGCCAGCTGGGAGATCGTACTGAGGGCCGGGGGGGGGGGGGGGGGGGGGGGGGGGGGGGGGGGGGGGGGGGGGGGGGGGGGG